>MU261675.1:0-2500 GCA_020310875.1 Ceratopteris richardii
ATGCCCATCTGTTGAAGATGCTTGTTGAGCTGCTCTCTTCCAAGTGCTTTAGTGAATATGTCAGCACAATTTGCCTCTGTTGGGCAATATTCTAGCTCCACAATTTCATCTTCAATTAGCTCACGAATGTAATGGTACTGTACTTCTATGTGCTTGGTGCGAGCATGAAATACTGGGTTCTTTGCAATAGCCATACAACTTTGATTATCACACTTGAGTACAATTGGCATATTTGATGGAAAGCCTATATCTGCAAGAATTCTCCTTAACCAGACTGCCTCACAAGAAGCAAAACAAGCTGCTTTGTACTCTGCTTCAGTGGAGGAGAGTGCGAGAGTTGGTTGCTTCCTACTTACCCAAGAAAATATTCCTGAACCAAGTGAGAAACAATATCCAGAAACTGATTTTCTAGAATCACAATCTCCAGCCCAATCTGAATCACAATATCCTTGGAGTGTATCACCTATGGTATACAAAATACCAAAATCCAAGGTTCCTGCAATGTACCTTAGAATTTGCATTCCAGCATTCCAGTGACTCTCCTTAGGTTTGTTGGAAAACCTGCTTAACACTCCAACAGCATAGCAAATGTCTGGTCTAGTGTTGCACAGAAAAATAAGACTTCCAACGAGCTTCCTATACTTCTTAGCATCTACATCAGGCATGTTATCATCCATAGATAGCTTATGATTTACCTCCATAGGTGTGCTAATTGGTTTGCAGTCCATCATTCCAAATGCCTTGAGAATTAGGCTTTGGAATATTTTTGTTGTGAGATGAAAATGCCATCCTTCCTTTGCCATACTTCAATTCCCAGACAAAAATGGAGTAGACCTAAGTCTGTCATTTCAAACTCAGTTCCCAAGCTGATCCGAGTTTGATTGATGAGTTCCTGATGATCTCCTGTAATGATCAAATCATCTACATATACAATGACAACAACTAGCTTGCTATCCCTTTTCGTTACATACAGGTTAGCATCAGAAGTACTTCTTTCAAAACCCATATTTTTGAAAAAATGATCTATTCGTTGGTACCAAGCCCGTGGAGCTTGCTTAAGTCCATACAAAGCTTTCTTCAACCTGCAAACTTTATTTTCTGAATTGGGCACCTCAAAACCTGGTGGTTGAGATACATATACCTCCTCCTTGAGGTGACCATTCAAAAATGCAGATTTGACATCCATCTGGAAAATAGGCCAAGACTTTTGTGTAGCTACTGCAAGTACCGTCCGAATAGTTGTCATGCGTGCTGTTGGTGCAAAAGTTTCTTGAACATCAAATCCTTCAATCTGTGAAAAACCCTGTGCAACTAATCGTGCCTTATACTTTTCTAATGTTCCATCAGCTTTATACTTAGCTTTCCAAATCCATTTAGTACCTATTACCTTCTTCTTTGGCGGCAAGTCGACTAGATCCCATGTATCATTTTTGAGTATACTATCATACTCAGACTGCATTGCCGCTCTCCAATCTGGATCATCAAGGGCTTCTTCAATGGTGGTAGGTTCCTTTATCGAACCCATGATATCTGCCATTAGAGCCATGTTAACAATGTGTTCTGAGGCTCTCCTTTGCTCCTCTATTCTCTTTGATCTTCGTAATCCATCCGATGATGATTCTGGTACATCTACATGTGGATTGTGATCATCAAAGAGCTGTTGTGCCCACTTCGGTAGTGGCTTACGCTGTGCAGCTACAACTGGTTGGCTTTTTATTGAGGAAATTTCTCCATTAGATGTTTCCTCCTCCTCAACTTTAACCTGTCTTTTGATAGGCACAAGGTGAGATATTTCTCCGCTTGATGAGATAGTAGATTTACCTTTATCTTCTACTAAGTGTGGTCCTTCATCAAACACCACATCTCGGCTGACAAAAATCTTCCTTGCCTCAGGATCCCATAACCTGTATGCTTTAGACTCTTCACTATATCCTAGGAAGACACACTTTTTGCTTTTTGAATCCAACTTTGATCTTGTTGAATCAGGAATATGTGCATAACAGAAACAACCAAAAATTCTGAAATGCAAAACTGAAGGCTTTTTACCAGAATATGCTTCTTGAGGAGTCATCCCCTTTAAAGCTTTTGTGTAGCTTCGATTGAGGATGTAGACTGCTGTATTGACTGCTTCTGCCCAGAATGAATCAGACATGTCTTGAGCCTTCAACATACAACGAGCCATTTCAACTACTGTCCTGTTCCTGCGCTCAACAACGCCATTTTGTTGGGGTGTATGAGCTGTGGTAAGTTGCCTTTTCACACCATGCTCCTTACAGTAATTGTTGAATTCTGTTGACAAGAATTCACCTCCTCTATCTGTTCTAAATTTCTTCAGTTTCCTTCCTGATTCATTTTCTACATACTTATGCCACGTTTTAAATTTTTCAAAAGCATCAGCCTTCTCTCGAATGAAATAAACCCACATCTTTCTACTATAATCGTCGACTAACAGCAAGAAGTAGAAAGATCCTCCTAAAGCAGGTGTAGACATTTTACCGCA
>MU261675.1:10000-15000 GCA_020310875.1 Ceratopteris richardii
ATGTCTGTGCATACCCTTTCACAACAAGTCTAGCTTTGTACCTAGACACACTTCCATCTGCAAATCTTTTAGTCTTGTAAACCCACTTACATCCAATGATCTTCTGGCTATTAGGTTTAGGAACCAAATCCCATGTTTGATTCTCTATCAATGCATCATACTCCTCTTGCATAGCATCTTCCCAATTCTTCTTCCCTTTGGCTTCTTCATATGTAGAAGGGTCTTCATCTGCTTTTACCAAATAAGCATAATCTTTAGTAGTCAAGAATGAAGTGTCATAGCTATACCTTGTAGGTTGCCATTTGTGCCTAGATGATCTCCTAACTTCTGCACTTCTTGAGGTCTCTGGTTCATCACATTCTGGATCAAACCTTGGCCTCTCTTCAACTTCAATCTGCACTTCATTACTCTCACTTTCATCAAGTAATTGAACCTTTGCTTTACCTTTTCTTTGTTCCACTACTTCTTCATCATCTGCATGTACATTATATTTACCTGCATACCAAGTATCTTGCTCATCAAATGTAACATCCTTGGATACAATAAATTGCTTTGTGGATGGACTCCACAACCTGTACCCCATTTGCTTATCATCATAACCAATGAATACATACTTCTCTGCCTTAGGCTCCAACTTATGCCTCAATTGAGATGGCACATATGCATATGCCAAGCATCCAAATATTCTGCAATGATCCAAGGTAGGTTTCTTACCCCACCAAGCTTCATATGGTGTCATACCCTGCAAAGCTTTACAAGGCAATCTATTAACCAAATATGTAGCTGTATTAACAGCCTCAGCCCACAAATAATTTGGGCAATTCTTCTCTTTCATCATGGACCTTGCAAACTCAACAAGAGTCCTATTTCTTCTTTCTGCTACCCCATTTTGTTGAGGAGAGTACCTGCAAGTAACTTCTCTCTTTATACCTGCATTCCACAAATAATCATTGAACTCATTTGAAAAATACTCTCCCCCTCCATCTGACCTTAGTCTCTTCAATTTTTGACCTGTAATCCTTTCTGCATATGCATGATAGTGTTTAAATGTATTAAACACTTTTGACTTTTCCTTAATCACATAAATTGTGATCCACCTGGTAGCATCATCAACATATATGACATAATATCTTGAACCATTTATACTAAAGTCCTTTGAAGGACCCCACACATCTGTATGCACCAATTCAAGTCTTTCTGAATACATAAATCCATGCTTGGAATAGGATTGCTTATGAGCCTTACCTAATTGACATGCCTCACATCTGTATATCATGTGTTGACCTGCAATGTTAGGCATTCCAAGCACTGAATCATTGTTAATCATTTCTTTGATACCTCTTTCATTAAAGTGTCCAAGTCTTTTGTGCCAAAGATCCAATTCTGACACCTTCTGCTCTCCATATGTGAACATAGCATGTCCAACATTTCCTTGTACCTTCAATGTGAAAAGCCTTCCTTCTTTCTTTCCTGCAATAACTTGTTTATACCCTTGACTAGGGTCTTCCACATAAACTCCATCATTTGTGAACCTTACCTCATATCCTTTTTCCACAATTTGACCTACACTGATCAAATTCTTTGGAATTGTGGGAACATAAAGTACCTTACTCAGAAGAGTGCTCCCATCCTTAGCTTTGACTGAACCAATTGACTTTATCTTATGCTTTGTATTATCACGTGTCTGAACTGTATGATTAATTGCATTATGATCTAGATCAGTCATCAAAGCAATATTTCCACTTAAATGATTACTACATCCTGAATCAATATAGAACACTCTCATGTCCTCATGTGAGGTTTCACATGTATTCATAATGAGAGTCGAATCCTCCTTTTGATCTGATGCATAGTTGTAGTAGGTGTTATTATAGGATTGACTTTGGAAGCTTCTACCTCCACCTCTTCCAAAAGAATTCCTACCACCTCTACCTCTGAAGTTTCCTCTCTGAAATCTACCACCTCTTGCTCTTTGATTAAAGCTCTGATAATTACCATTGTTTTGATTATTATGCCAACAATCATGAGATAGATGATTGGTCTTACCACATATCCAACAAGCTCTTGCATTATCCTTGTTGTTTCTGCCTCTTCCTCTACTTCTGCCATTTCCTCTTCCTCTTATGAAGTTTGCTTGGTTTGATGTACCTACTTCTTCACCTGATTGTTGCTTCCCTTTGTTGGCTTTCTTCTTGTCTTTAGAATACATTGCATGACCTGCACTCTTATCAACATCTCCTTTGATATCATTCTCAAAAGTTAGCATATGACCTAACAATTGATTCAAATCAGGAGTAAAGTGATCTAATGAAAGTTCTGTAGATAAAACGAAAGGCTTCCACTTCTCATCTCCTCTTAGTCCTGTGAGTATTTGTCTTACCAATTTGTCTTCTTCAATATCTTCATCAACTGCACCTAAAGAATCTGCAATATCCTTCATCTTTGTCACATAATCAGAGATTGATTGTGAGGCCTTCTTCTTGAAGGTAGTAAACTCTGCCCATAGTGAAGCCTTCCTTGATTTGGTTGTATTTTGGAAATGCTCTTCCAAAGCATTCCAAATGTCACAAGCACTCTCAAGTCCTCTAATGTGAGGAAGCAAATAGTCATTGACTGCCATGTAGATGATGCTTCTTGCTTGAGCATCCTTCTTCATCCAATTCTTCAAATCTGCAAGCTCCTCCCTAGTTGGAACACTAGGATCTCTGAATTCTGGCTTTTCTTCATCTCCTGTGATGTATCCTATCAGATCTTTGCTCATAAGGTGAGCTTCCATCCTCATAGACCAAGCAGGATAGTTCTCTCTATCCAACTTTTCAATTTGGAGACTATCTCCCATCTTTACTTCACCTGTGGCTTCAAATCTTTAACCTTTACAGATAATAAATGTACCTTTACTTCGAATGTTGCTCCTTCTGATCCTTTTGATGCTCTTTGTATGTCTTCCTTTGATCTTTCTTCACACTTTGACCTTTTGCACTTCCAAAATGTAAAGTTTTGTACTTCTGCAATAGTCGGAGTCTTCTTCTTCTCAATTTTGACACAACCTGCTCTGATACCACTGATGGAGAGTGTTAATCTCCAAAAGAACAAGTTAACCTTGAATTTAGATCACCTCTATATCAAGATCAACTTTAGACTCCATCTAATTTAGAGAATCTTCACCAAATTATCAGAAAATTGATTATTCTGAAAATTTCAGTTTCTTCAGAAAAGTCTGCTGCAGATTAGTCACTCATTGACTAATCAATCCTGTAAAGTTTTTGATAAAACTTTGCACAACACTTCGCCTTAAGGTTGCGCAACTTTACCAAGTTAAATCTCTCAAAAAGATTAAGTACACACTGAGAAATGTGTGAAACATTTTACCTATGTCTGAAAGTGCTTCTCTGCAATGGCGACTTTGACACCTGCAACTTCTTAGCACTGGTTCTCCCAACTCTGAACCCGTTTGATCAAGATCTTCTAGCCATAGATAGCTTACCTTCCAACTTAGATTTTGAGCCCTCACTTGTGTAAAACTTTACACTGTAGACTGAGCACTGATCATTTCATTGAAGATGAAATGTGCGCCAGATTTCTCGACTGTTAGAACATTCTTACATATGAATGTTCCTAATCAAAATTCTCACAGCCTGGTTGAAATTAATCTCTCAAATTCTAGCCATAGATGGATTAGCTATGGACTTAGATACGTGCAAAAGGATTTCTCAAAAGATCAAACACAGAGGGAGCAGACAGCAGAATATCGGGCGCAAAATTTTTCGATTTCTCAGAAAATTTATGTTGGTGTGTGAAACACCACAAGAACTAAACTAATGTGGTATTAGAAGACCTCCATAACCATCATTAGCTTAGCAAACCTCTAAATATGAACCTTCAACTCTGAACTTAGTGAAAATCAAAAAATTTCACTTCACAGAAATCTGCGCCTTTTCTTCAATTCTTCAATCTGACCTGTATTAGCTCAATCTTTGCCAAATCTTTTGATTACTTGCTAAGAGAAGTTCTTGCTAGTGTTAAGCAACACATAACAAACAAAACTTTCAAGCAATAACTTCACAATCCTCTGATTTTGTATCAACCTTTACACTATGTCTGAAAACTGGAAATTTACTTCATCGATTTGACATACCTTCACTCTTAAGCTGATTTCTCTGAATACGCGTCCCGTTTCTCAAAGATCTTTTGACCAAATGTAGTTGAGGATAGTAGCTTTCAAACGAGCTATCACTTACCAAAAACTTTACACTGTGCTTCGAGATCTGACCTTCAGAAGATCAGTCAAATGTGCGCCAGAAAAGTCGTAACTATCAACTACCTTACATAGTCATATGAAATGACTTAGAACTCAATGTACAAGAGGAATTAGACTCAATCCTTCTACACAAACATGTGTTGATTATCAGAGAAGATGTGTACAAAATGGCTTGGCCTAATTTTGCTCACAGCCATGGAAAACTCTCTCAGACTCAGAAGTTTTCTCTCACCATCTCTCTCAGAAATTACACGACTTTTCTCTACTCACTCAGATTACAAAATTGAGTTCTCTCATTCATGTTTCTGACTCAAATTAACTTATATACCTAAAGTTTACATCCTTCTAGACTTGAACTCGTAAGTTCTAAAGATCAAATACAAATCTAGACTCTAATTTTGCACTAATTTACAATAGTGAAATTGTCCCTTCACTTAGGCTTGATTTTTTGTAAGTTTTTTCTTTACTTCTTCTTTCCTCCATCATATGTCTTCATATGTCTTCATATATCCATGCCTAATTAGTGAGTGAAGCCCCAACAGCTCCCCCTCAATCACTAATTAGCATGCTTTGACTTCTTCACACAATCTTCTTCTCTTTTATTCCTGCCATCTCCTTGAACCTATTTGTCTTCACTCCATCCAAACTTTTTGTCATAATATCTGCAATCTGATCTTTTGTAGAAGTGTACACCACTTCAATCTCTTTCTCCATTACCTTTTCTCTGAGAAAATGATACTGT
>MU261675.1:22500-75000 GCA_020310875.1 Ceratopteris richardii
GAAGATTGGTTTCAAGAAGGTATTGAAGAAATTTTTCTATCTTTAAGGGAAATAAACTAGATTCTTAAAAAGATTGATGGATCAAAGGTAAACATCATCCAACCACAAGACTAGTGTGATATTTAAAATTATTGTGTTGACCCATCGAGGTTCCATTGATGATATTTTTTCTCCAAACACCAATGCTTCACTTGAAACTAAGTCTAGTCTTTCACTTATTCAATCTCTTTATGAGTTTTGTTTCTAGAATGCACTTCTAATGCATTGCTTTGAGTCAAGAGATTGACTTTAGTGAGTTTCACTATCAACTCGATGTTGTGAAACTAACTTAGTCTTTCAAAAATTAGTTTAAAGGATGATTTCAAAGTATTTTTTAATATAATAAACCATCTTGAAGTGTCAAATAATTTGAATAAGAACATGTTTAGCCATATTTGAATTATAAATGAGGGTCGTGGAAGCTAATTACTTTGTGATCTTCTTACTTACTTGATCAAAGTGTTTTGTAAAACACTTTATCTGGGAGTGTCTTGTAAGGTCATGACCTTATCCTCTTTGAATTCAAACTTATCCTTTGAATTTTGAATTCCCTTGAAGATCCAATCTTACTTCAAGATTCATTCTATGAATAAGAGATACTTATCATCCCATGGTTCGATGTCCTAGACCATCTTTCCTACATCAATATAATTATAGAATATAGTGTCCCATAGAACCCTATTTTATATTCACATTGATGTGTGAGTGACAATTATTCTAAAGTCCAAACACATCTTTATAGACTACCTTCTCACTTAAATTCTTTGAAAGAATTTTTAAGTTTTAAGACATTACCTCTAACTTGATTTTCTAGGTTTTAATTCTACCATATGATCATTTCATGATCTTGTGCTTTGCCTTCGAAACTTGAAAACCTTTTGATGGAACATCCATCCTTCTTTTCTAGGGTTTTCTAAAAGAAAACCATTGATGATTCTAAGTTCTTGAATTTTATCAAATTCAAGTCCTACTGGTTATACTCGACCAATTTGTAATGGTAAGAGCTTTTCATATCTTATCTTTAGATTCCATTCTTATTGAAACTTTAAGTAGCTACCCGAAGGACTTTACATGAATCTCTCTAATGCTTAATTATAAGCATCCACTCATGATTTTGGATTTCACCTTTAAGAACTTCCTTTAAGGATAGGAAAATGTTATTTAACCTCCCATAAACTTAATTATAATCATCACAATTGTAGGCCACATACTTGGAACATTTTACTGTGTTTACAGTTGGAAAAAATTACTCTCTTCACACTTTCCTTTGGATAAGTGGTATTTAGGCATGTTTTAGCGTTTGTGGTTTATAGCCACCTTTAGCTTTAGGGATCCCATATTTTCTAACCTATAGCATTACAGAAAGTTATTTTGTAGACACCTTTCTTAGCACAACATTATATCATAAAGATGTTTACCTTCCCTATCTTAGCCATCAGATAGGCTTAAAAGTTCTATCCTTTTTTTGGAAAATATACTTCAAAAGAAACATCTAAGCTTCCATTATGTGATAGCTTCTATCTTTGGAATATCTTTTAAAAAGGATATCACCATGTAATTGTCCCAACGTATTTATGGACTTACATCTTGTTTGGGAAAAAGGTTCATGGACCAATAGAGATCCATTTCTTGGAACGTTTTGTATTCCCAAAAGATATTTCTCCTTGAATATGATAGAAAAATGGCATGATTCATGGAAATAGAATACTAGACTATTTCATTTAGTTCTCGTCTTTAGGAACTATTTCATTTCCTAAAGATCATTTTTTTAGGTTTTCTCTCAAAGCTACAAATAGCTTAAATAAAACCACAAAGTTTCTCGCTAATCCTTCTAAGAAAAAGATTTTTTTCAAACTTTCCATGTTTTCTTCTTTGAACCTAACAGCTAACTATTGAACTTTCAAAGCTCAATTAGATTAAGTTCAATCACTCATCTTTGATTTCCATCATGTCTTAGGATGGGAACAAGTGAGACCATTCACTTAAAAAATACTCATGAAAGTTTAAAATCTATATGAAGTTATCATCCTACTTGGATATAGGATAAATACACAAGAACGTGTAAAATATCATTATTTTAAATGACCCTTTAAGTATCGCCTGGACTTAGAGTCATCATAAATCTTGTAAGTTTGCAAGTACTTAATTTTTTTCTTAATCATCAAGATGGCAAGAAAACTCAATGGTTGACTTTCGTCTTGGGCCTACTTTTACTAAGGAGGACATTTAGCATACTTTATGTAGCTCTGAACTAAGTATGTGATACCTAACTATAACCTTGGAAAAGAAGCTACTAGTTACTTGAGTGGTAGAGTTCTAGATAGCATAAATTTGCAATTAACTAGTTTTCTATCTTCCCAAATATCAAACTTGAGCTTTAAAAATAAGCTTAGTACCATGAAAGTACATTAATTCATCTACTTAGCAAACCATTATACCCTTATATATACAAATGCATATGCATGCAGGAACATTGGCATTTTTTTTCATGCCTTAAACCACTTCAAGCAGTTCTCGAGCTTGCAACACATGCACCTATGCACAAAAAAGATACTAAATTTGCTTCCTTTAAGGATATTAACATGCTAGTGCACATGTTGGAGTGCATCTAGAACCTTTTCTAACAAGAAAGAAGCTTTTGCTGTGCATCAACAGTATTCTTTTGGAAGGAGAAATGCACAAATAATTATTCATTTCCATGCATGAGGTTTTGGATGCATGCGAGTTTTCTTGATGCTTGATGTGTTCTCCAATACATCTACACTTTCTGATTTAGCTTTCATTAATGTTCACATTATCAAAAGTGAAGAATTATTCAATGTTTCAATGATAATTAAATGCAATCTACATGGAAGCAAAGAGCAAAACAGGTAGTGGATCAACCATAACTTGTAAAATACTTAGCTTCAACTTTAACCTTCATCCATCCTTTAATCCTCGAGAAGATGCATTATATGCTTTGCATCTACCTTTGGAACTCCACATGACATGTCTGCTATGGACTCTCCAAAAAAACTCGCATTCAGAAAATCCATCTTCGGCTCGTGTAGGAGTCACTTTTGTTTTCCTTCTTGTAGCTCTCAAATGATCATTGACCTTGACAATGATGATACTTGGGGCGTATGATTATCATTGCCCATGTGGTGGGTGAGGATGGGAGTTGAAACCATTGCCCCTTCACTATGAAGTAGAAAAATCCTATTCTTTGAATTCTGTTGGAAATGCCATCCTCAAGGTAGCTTTTTTTGGATCCCCAACCTTTTCCTCCTTGGCATCTTGACTTGAAAGGGGATGCAGAGCTTGAAAGACGAAGTGGATCTTTGTCAGATTGGATAGATTGTTCTTTCGGATAGATGAGCCATCTAGCTAACGGGATGTCCGGTGCTCAAATCTTTGTGGGCACCCGCAAGAAATTCATGCTTTTCACTAATAGAACTACGAGAGAGAGATGCGAAAGTTAATTTATCCAGAGATGCGATTAGAAGATTCTATATAGCAGCTCCAAAACATATGAAGTATGACCATAAGCACCTTTTCTTAAGTCTACTCTGGAGACTTAAGAAAAGGTGCTTACACTTGAGTGACCGAGTGATGTCCGATCCATATGAACCTTTGGAGACTCTGGAGACTTCTACCCTACACTTGAGTGACCAAGTGATGTCCGATCCTAGATCCATATGAACCTTTCAAAACCTCATGTCATAAAATTAGTTTATAAGAGAAGACATGCTAACTAGATTTAGGAACAAAAAAGCATCTATGGCCAAAATTACATCGAAATTAGATCAGAGATGGAGGCTTCAATGGTCTCCCCACTAATGGAGATATAGGTTAAAATGGATATGGGCATAATTCCCCTCAAGCATGAGTCGTTCTATGTTGCAATTGCTAATTCTTGATAGTGGTTTGTGGATAGGCAGTAGGGTGAAAAAGTTTAAACTTAATGAAGGCCAATGTGTACACTATGGCAAGGTGGAGGAATTACAATACCTTTTCATGGATTATACTCATAACAAGAGGTTTTGGCATCTTCTTCACCAATATCCCGTTAAAAGAAATGTTCATTCTTTGAGTCTCAATGAGATCCTTATAGGCTGCTATATCAAAATGGGCTTAGTTCTGTGGAACATTTGGAGAGGGCATATATTGTGGGCTATATGGACAAGCAAGGATTGACATTTCTTTTAGACATGTAAAAAAGATCTCTTGTATTTCCTGAGAAGAACTATATACAAAAGTGCTTTAGATAGTATCCTAGGCATAAAGAATGCCTCTGAAAATTTTAATAAGTTGTTCAAGATGCAAGGAAATAATGATTGGGACCACCACGTGCTAGAGAGATGACTCTCCTTCTAACCTTATGCCTGAGTGTATAGCTCTCTTCAAGGGACTGCCTACTATGGCAGGTGGATATTAACAATCCAATTGTCGATCATATAACTACATGTGTACCAAGTGTCCTAGTTAAACTAGAGTAAACTCAAGTGGATGCTTCTAGAAGAGTCTAGAGCTCTTTGGGAAAAACTCTCTCCCCATGCTCCCCATTTAGGTTGAATCCAAGACCTCGTCCTTCTCATCCATATGACCTAACCACTAAGCTAAGCACATTTTCTTATCTAGACAGCATAAGCACTTTCACTAAATTCTACTCTCTAGAATTCTGCCCTACATTTGAATGACCAAATGATGCCCGATCCTAGATCCATCTAACCTATTGGACCCTCATTTCATTCACTTACTTTATAACATTCTTACCCCCTTGGAAATATTTTCCTCCTAAAAAATAAAACTATATATATTAATTATAGGCATCCCGCAAGCCTCATGCTCTGATCTACAAGAACATGTTTCATCTTTGTGGTGGGTTCCCAACCCAAATGATTCAAAACGCCATCTAGCTTTGCAGGATAAACTGATCTAAGTATAAATTAGTGAATGAATAATAAGGGTGGATAAAAAAATATCCCTCACCAATTCACAGTTTTCACTATGTGCTATGTAGGCATAACATGTGAAATAGGTGGATTCTAATTACTAGTCCATTTATCGGCATGACTGGTGCTTGCACATAGTAACTAAGATGGGATTCGTATCCCTAACAAGTATTTGAGAAATTTTGTTTCATTTGAATTTGAATTGGAAAACTAAAAGTCTCTTGGATGTTTCTACTATGGTTCACTCCCAACCACATTTAATTGATTTTTTTCATCCGATTGGAGGACTAATTTTTCGGAATGGGCTTTGAAAATACTATGTAGAATGTAAGAGAAATTTTGCCATTTAATTTTGGTCAAACTTACTTTAACTTGAAGAAGTCAAATCCAAAATGAAAGTTGTCCAACTTAGGATACTTTTCTCAAGGACTTTAGCTAAAAGCTCCAGGGAATCGTCAATCTTACCTTACGAGGGAAACTTCCTCTTCCCCCTTCATGAAAAGCTGAAAAAGGCTTAGCTTGTATTAGAAATATTAGTTCTGCCTCTAGCTCCAGCAATGATGTTTTTAAGTTCATGGCAGAGAACAGACCCTCCAAGTGGAGAGAGTTTATATCTGCTCAATATTCTTGTATAAGGATTTCAATGTCTATGGACACCCTTTTTTGGACACTCCGTTAACGAGCAAACCAGAAAACCGAGACGACAACATAAGCGGTTATAATAATTCGATCTCCAGAAAGAGGTTAAGAGCTTCACACGTATCGAAACCTCCTCGCCCTCACAAAACAACAAAACCAAAAAGCCAGAGAAGAAAAAGACAACGTTCTGTATAGTTAATTAGAATTCAAAGTGGCATACAGAAACGTGGCACTCACACTCACATGTCGCCGCGCCCACACAAACGCATTCAAAGAGCATCAAACCGAAACAAGGATGCACGACGATGTGTGTGTGTGTGTGCGCGCGTGGGTATCTGTGTGTATAATGAACCGTTGCGCGCACATCCATACATGGTCATATAATATATCGGTGCCTGCATGTTTGTGCTCTGATAAATTCTTGTCTGTGTGTTCTTTAATGTGCGTCCATCAGACAAGACTGGTCTTCATTGTGCATGGAGTTTGTCAAATCTTTCTAGTCCATCAAGACTTTACAGCACCCTTCTCCTTAAAAATAATATGTTATCAGCTTTTTTTTTTTTTTTGAAGAAGCAGGAAATTTAAAATTGATGCAAGAGAAAAAAAAAGAACAGTGAGCCTTCCAAAAGGAAGGGAACACTTACAACTTAAGTCCTTCAATATGCCACCTGATGAATGTGGTCATATTATCTCTAGTTACAGAATGAGATTGTAGTAATTTGGATCTCCACATATTACAAGGGTACTTTTTAATCAATGAATGAGGGTTAACATCACCTAAGGAGCTTCTATAGGAGTTTCTGAGACACCAATCAATAAGACTATTCATTCCCATCATACAAGGGAAAAAATGATCCTTACAATGTTTATCAAAAATTTTACTGTTCCTGTCTTTCCAGATAGCCCACAGGATGTGAGCTCTCAACAATTGCCAAAGCACAATGTCCATTCTATTAGCTTCTCCAATAAGAAGAGCTCTGGAGTTTGGGGGTTTAATTCCAGCAGTTTGACAGTAAAGGTAGAACACATTCCAGTATCTGGCAGAATTCTTGCATTTGAAAAATAGGTGTTCCAAATCCTCATTCTTGCCACAGAAATGACAGTTTCCTGCATCAATTTTAAATTCCCTGGCCTTGCTTCCAGTCCATATGCCCCTGTGAAGGATCAACCACAGAAGGTAGGAGTGTTTAATGGCCAAAGGAAAGGCCCAAACACACTGAAATCTGTATCTCCATTGATGAGTAGTCCAGAATAGAGACCACTTCCTGTTAAGTCTTCCAATCAGCAGCCTGATACTGTTGCCAGATCTTTTGAAGTTGTTGAACATATCCTGAGAAACTTCATCAAGACTGACAGTCTTCTCCCACATATTAGTAGCCATCTTTTCCATCAGCACAGTCTTTTTGTCTTGCAGAATCTGTTTACATGCAACAGACAAGGAATCAATGTTTAAAATTTGTCTATCATCAAGTAGATTACCATTGCTCATCAGATCGTTCCATTTGCTGAATCCCTTCCTTCTACATTTGTTCCACCTGATAGGGAAGGAGGTGCTGGTTTCTTTAACATGCCATCCTATCCAAATAGAGTCCTGCAATAAAAAAGAGTAGTTAAACTGAAACCAAACAGGTAATCTGTACTCCCTTTTAATAGTCATCCAGGACTTCCAAAAGTTACAAATAAGCATACTTCCTTTGGGCACAAAAATAGCAGGAGAGACAACAACATCCCAGATATCAAAATTTGTCCAACACTTATTATCTGCAATCCAGAATTTAGGAATATTCCTTTTGATGAGACAGGCCCAGAAATCATTAGAAGAGACTGCCCTACATATCCATTTAGCTGCCATCTGAGTAGCCATTCTGGAAGGACAAATCAATCCTAGTCCACCTTCAGACTTCCTCATGCAACAAGTATTCCAGGCCACCTTGGGAATCTTATTTTCTCCCCATAAAAATCTTCGAGCAAGAGAGATAGCATGAGCCAGCTGTTTCTTGTTAGGATGCCAACAAGACAAGAAGTAGGTTAGACAAGGAAGAATATAATGTTTGAGAACAAAGGATCTTTGAGCAATATTAGTCTGAAAATCAATCCACTTAAATTTTTTTTTTTCTAAACTTGTCCAGGACCCAGTTCCATCTTTGTTCTTGAGTGATTTCAAAGCCCATGGGGATGCCCAACAACTTGAACATAGAGCCTTTTTTTATGATATCACAACCTGCCATTTTAACACATTCTGGAATACAGCCATTAGAGGAAAAAAAACCAGTCTTTTCATGATTAACAACAGAACCACTGGCCAAGCAAAAGGTATTAAGACACTGAAGAAAAGCATCAGCAGAAGACTCCTCAGCTTTCATAATAAGGTTTGTATCATCAGCAAATGTTTGAAGACACAATTGGGAATGGGCTTGGGGAATCTCAATACCCTTGATGTAATTTTGATTGATAGAGTACTTCACAAGCCACCCAAGAGCATCAGACGTGATAGCAAAGAGAAGGGGAGCTAAAGGACAACCCTGACAAATAGATCTACAAAGCTTAAAGGGAGAAGAAAGCTGACTATTCATAGCTACTTTAGAATGAGCATTACCAAACAAGATGCTAGTGTACTTAATAAAGCTAGTGTTATCAGCTTTCCAAAAGCTTGAATGTCAATTGTAGATTCCTGCTTTATTTGATACCGAAGCTCTCTGCACATGAACGTGCTTATCCCTAAACATACATCTACCCATATTCACTCACTTCATAATCCAATTGACAATGAGTTCGTCCATTTATTGCTCACTCGATTATCTGATTGGCCAATATATTATCAATTATCTGATCAGTAGACCCCATCCTCCAAAGAGAGAGAGAGAGAGCTAGCTGTGTGTATGTATGTAGATTTTATCTGAATGTATGTATGATACGTCTCTATGTGTCTATGTGTTACATGTATTGCAATTTTGAATGTGTGTGTGTGTGTAAGTTTTTGTATGTCCATGAATTTTGATGGTTGTATCCATGTCTATGTGGTCTACATATGTGTTCGAAGAATGAGTATTCTGCACCCAAGCCTATTCGTTGTGCGTGTTATGACCCAAGCCCATGCTTGTGCGTGTTGTGTGTGTGTGTGTGTGACGAGTGGGTTGTTTGAAGGAGACAGGGATGATACAGAGGCTGGCATAGGTGGCTGCTGAAACATCAGTGAGAGTCTAGAGAGATAAAAGTACAGAACTTGTCATAGGTACTCAGAGAGAGAGAGAGAGAATTGCAGCATAAAGAAACAAGGTTAAACAGGGAGTCTAGGGAGAGAAGGAAAGAGAGAGAGAGAGAGTAAACGGATCTGGATCTGTACATTGATTGAGAGAAATAGAAGGAGAGAGAGACAGAGAGAGAGAGAGGGGGAAACGATTGTGTATGTCAGAGTTTGCATGCGCATGTGTGCATGAACGTCTGTAAAAGTTTGTGTGTGTGCCAAGTACATATACGTATACATATGTTTGTGATAATTTCATGTGTCCTATGACTGCATGCATGTTTGTATTCGAAGCATATAAAATATATATGCGTTTATTCCGGTAAGAGTGTGTGTGTGTGTGTTTGTGGTTATGTACGTGTGCATTTGCATGAATTCGTATTTCTGTTATGTATGATTGACTGCGTAGATATGAATGTCCATCTGTATGTGTGATCACGATTCATGAGTCCGTATTATCTCCGTGTGAGTGTCCCTTTGATCTTTCTGCATGACGCTTATGATGGGTCAACAGGAGTAGACGAATGTGTGTGTACGTCATGTATTATGTGATTGTGTATGTATGATTTTATGTATGATTGTGTGTGCATATATTTGTGTTGGAGCTTCTGCAAGTATATGCATCACATTTGTGTATTTGTGTGCTTGAATATGTGTTTGTGTGTGTATATGATTGCAAAACTATGATTGTATATGTTTGTGTATTGTGTGCAATTGTGTGTGCCTTTGTGCGTTAAGAGTAAACGTTTGTTTGTGTGTACATGAGTGTACTTTTCCATGTATGCGAGAATGAGGACGCCTTTACATGCATATCTATAAGTAATTAACTTTCATATCTATAAGTGATTGGGTGTTGGGTGTGGATAAGCAAATATCTATAAGTGATTGGGTGTTGGGTGTGGATAAGCAAAACAGATACAACAGACAAAAGAGAAAATCAGACCTGATTTATTCAACCTAATCCATAGCGAGAAGGCCCATATTAAAAGACGAATATTATAGATAAGGAATAAAGAACTTATAATTTAGATAATTGATCTGACATTACATTGGGAAGGAGAGATTTATATGAATCGAAGAAGAAGGAAGAGGGAATTTCCATTTATGTGGAGGGAATTTGAAGAGAAAGTAGAGCAACATATAATATTGCGATAGAAAATAAAAAATGCTATGATACGTTGAAGAAAGTTTATGTATATTTAAAAACTCTTATTTTTAATTAGCTTCATTAATATATATCCACCTATATATCAATTTATCTCTCTCTCTCTCTCTCTCTATATATATATATATATATATATATATATATATTGATCGATTGATAGATAGACGAATTGTTGAACGTTAACCATTGTGGAAAATTTAAAATTGAGTTGCATTTGAGTGGAGAGTTAAAGACTCTAAAATGCATGTTTGACATAAGCACAGGTGCAAATTGTAAGTACCCTTGTTTTTACTACATGCAAAGTCCAAGTACAAGAGGGTCGATTGCTAGAACTAACCCTAGGGGAGATTCTTAGAGATAAAATGTTAATCTACATAATTATTCATCTTCTTCCATGATTTGGGATCCCATACTTCCAATAGAATTTACTAATGTACACATATGTACATTGCATGTAGAGTTAAGGATAATTGATAAGTTGGTTCATCTTCACTTGGATTATGTATATTCCATCAAGCCTACAGCTCTTGCACATGAGTGCATAAAATAATGTGAAGCTTTCAGAAGGGCAATCAGAGAGTTTATAGAAACCATCGCAGAGGCTTGGAGTGTCAAAGAGTGATTTTCAAGGAGATTATTTAGTCGATCATTAATTTTGAAACAAACATCTCATGATATTAACCTTTATGTTTCTAAAATATATTATTCTTTTGTATGGTCCATTCTTTGCAGAAAAGGAAATAGTTGCCACATGGAACACTCATGGCATGGAAAAATTTGATTGTCAACCAAGAACAAGCTTCTTTAGATGTAGAAGGAAAAGAGGAGGAGTCACAAAAAGTAATCCATTGAAAGGGATTTTTTATTGGTTCTTTAGAAGACAATTGCAAAGGAGAACATGCTAGATATTACTAGATATTATCACCAGATAAACTATATAGAACATGTCATTAAAGTATCACCAGATATCATCTCCTTTTAGGAAAGATGGATTAAATACAAAAAAGAATGACATTTCATTCCAATGTGAAACTACAATTTTTGGGATATCCTTTAGTATTTTTTTGGCCAAAAAAATACATATGGATGTATATATGATTTTTGAAATTATGATATTGGTGAAATGAAATGCCATTATTCTTCTTTCATTCTTTTGAATGAGCTTGACTCTGGAAAATCTTCTATGTATCTAAGATACTCTTTCCTCCTATACCCAACAATAGTTTGTATATCTAAGACCTCTACAACCAATGCATGACTTGAATAACAGAGGAAATAATCATCTCTAGAAGCATTGAACCCTAGGGTATGGCCAAATATCTTAAATGCTATTGTTCTCTCAAGAAGAAATACCATATATGCATTAAATGACAATGAGGAAAAGTCCATATATTTATTTAGTGTCTTTTGAGAGAACTATGCAAAATCAGGGTCCTCACTATAGTGCTTATGTACAACACATAATAAATCTGGATTCAACTTTGTAAGATAGTGAATAACAGAATGTATATCCACTTATGTTTTTACTTTATTCTCTAAAGCTTTCCTTGTGCCCTTCCCTTTGTCAAGATACTTATCTTCATCTAATATAGAAAACTATGAAAACAATGAAAAATTAAGATGAGAGAGAGAGAGAGCACAACAACCTTTTAATGATGAGACAATAGTCAATCATATATGGAAAAAGAAAAAATAAATAATTATTGAAACCATTGTAGGACATGACCAATTCAAGCAAGTAGGCTCATCAGAAAATCTTGGATGGGCCTAATCACTTGAATTGGTCATATATGAGAATAATTACAAATGCAGGTAAATTTGCATATAAATTTCAACATCTATGAATGATGAGTGATAAGGGTCTTGACTAAGGGGCAACCAAAACAATCATCAAATTGAATCAATAATAGACAGTGCATATTCAAGCTAATAAGCTCATCAAAAAGGCTTAGATGAGCCTAATAGCTTGAATTGATCGTGTCTCCGAGATGATCATTACCATTAAAAATAGAGGTAAATTCACCTATATCTAATGTCAATATCTAAGAATGATAAGGAATCAAGTATTGCATGAGGAGCAACCCAAATAACTCATGAAATTGAGTAAATCTAGGACACGACCAATTCAAGCAAATAGGCTCATCAGAAAGTCTTGGATGGGCCTAATTGCTTGAATCAGTTGTGTCTCCTAGATGATCATTATCATTACAAAAAGAGGTAAATTTGCATATATATGATGTCAACATCTAAGAATGATGAGGAATCAGGTATTGCACGAGGAGCAACCCAAATAACTCATGAAATTGAGTAAATGTAGGACACGACCAATTCAAGCAAATAAGCTCATTAGAAAGTCTTGGATGGGACTAATCTCTTGAATCGATCGTGTCCACCAGATGATCATTCTCATCACAAATAGAGGCATCAACATCTAATAATGATGATGAATTAGATATTTCATAAGGAGCAACCCAAAAAACTCATAAAAGTGAATAAATTTAGGACACAACCCACTCAAGCGAATAGGATCATTAGGAAGTCTAGGATGGGCTTAATCGCTTGAATCAGTCGTGTCTCACAGATGATCATATTTGCAATGCAAGTAATTTTCAATGTACATTAACATCATCTTCATCGAGAATTAGTTTTTTTGCATCAATTCTTATTGTTTATTTGCCCTCAGTAACCTCCACAAGTGATTGTCCTTGTCCAAATGAGTAAATCCCCAGATCTTAAGGTCGCTGGTCAAAATCTCAATCTGCAAGTTTTGGCTTCTCTAAGATTACTCTCTTGTAGCAACTTGAAAGAGCTGGAATCTTTAAATGCAGTATTTTTCAAGCTCATGTCTAGGCTCATAAATTCATCTAATAGCGAGTCGTAACAAATGAGAACTATGTTGTAAAAGGAGAAAACCCTCTTCAAAAATCAAGCAAATTGCAACTTATGTTTAAGATTCCTTTATACCAGTATACATATATTTCAAAAATGGAGTGAAAACATGTCATTTTTTGTCATTTTTTCCATAAAAAAGAGCTCAAAATGTCATCAAAATTTCATTGGATAAGACATTGACATGTCCAAACTCTATATGATAAGATGTTGACATGTCCAAAATCTATATGATAAGACATTGACATGTCTAAAATCTATATAAAGAATGTAAAACTGGATAACTCTTATACAAAAATCAACATTTAAGACATATTTTCAATGGGTGGATATCCGATTGTTATTCAAAATTGCTATGAAAAATGGTTTTGTTTTCGAGGCATTTACATAAGCACTAAAAATGTTACAGAGTTTCAATGCATCTCACAACTATGTCGATCTATGTCTACACCCTCATCATCTGATGCACTTGATTCAGTCTCATACTGTTGAGAGATCTCTTCTTCTTCTTCTATATCCACAAGAGCTCTATCTTCATCCACATACATACCGAATTCTGCAGGATCATGCACAAATCTTCTTGTTTGCCTATGATTTGTTGTACCACACACATCTCAAAGCTTTTCTTTATCATATTGATGGTTGCTTTCCTCAAATGATCTATTTTTGTCAAGGAAAAATCATAAACAAGAATATCTACATCATCTTAAGAGTGGATGTGCTTTGAATATTCTTTTTCTTTTTTGAGCCTGTTCGTTTAGTATCGCACACCATTTCTAAGTTATATTTACCTATGAATGCATTAGTACTTTTAGTGTAATACCAATGCACCATCAAAACCTCTATTCTTCTCTGATCAATATCTTTAGTGACCTCTAAAACCTTTGCAATACAAAATGGTCTGGTAAGTGTTCCAACATTTATCTCTATTAAATTTCCTTGCCATCTTGCTTCTGCCTGTTTTGTCATCCTTGGGCCTACATAAATATTTCTTTCTGGTGGATGTATAAAAACCTTGGACATTATAGTTCCATTGTATACCAAAGCACCAACCAAATGCATTTGCACAAGGACTTCATCTCCAATGTCCTTAGGGATGCAATAAAAATGTGGCAAACAAGTTTTGTTTTTACCCATACCATCGATCAACAAACACATATAACGCTCTGGAATTCTGAGTGCTTTACTTCGATGATGAATTACTTTCTTTCTCTCTAAAGCCTTATTCTCAGGATGGTTGTTTAGAAGGTTTTTAAAATTATCTTTTTCTTGTGGTGTTGTAGCCCCCTTTACCATGTTTTTCAAAGTGGCGCAAACTAAACATTCACCCATTCTAACTTTACGAGGAATAGACACATTGTTAAACTCTTGCTTCCATAATCGAGTAAAGTGATGATACAACACATACTTCACATTTCTATTTTCCATGTCTTCTCTATATATTTGAAATACCTCTCGACGAGTAAAGTTATCTGACAAGTGCAACCTTCCAATTGTATGCATAACCTTACAATGCAAGCTAAAATAGTTCATCATCCAATCCATTGCATGACGTCCAATAGATCCTTTGGTCCCAACGTGGAATGTATCCAAAATGAGATCCCCATTCATAAGCCCCTGTTGAACCCTATGTATTCTAAAATTTCCCACACCCATTGCAATTTTAAATGTAGCCCTACAAAATCGCATCCCTTGAGTAAAGAAATATTCAAAAGCAACACGTGTTACTGACATGTTATCCTCAATCATTTGCATGTGAGAAACAAGGTATATATCTTGCCCTTCACTATCTAAATGGAGGAATTTCTCTCTTAGGTGCTTTAGTTCCTTCATTCCTAAATTGTACAAACATTTCAAACCACAACAATGCTTCACAATATCCAATGCAATCTGTCTATCTGAAGTAAGAAATTTAAATCTTTTTTGACTTACTTCACAAGGCCTTCTTTTAAAATGTAGATTGAGCTTGCTTTGCCTTTCCTTTGCTCCACATGCACTTGAGTAAGAAGGGAGATCAATGGTTGGATCAAATGGGAGATCAAGATGTGCATTTGGTTGAGCAGCATTGCATTGCAAATTGGATAACTTAAATGACTCAACAGAAAACATAGAATGATGATCACCACATTCTAAACCATGGAGATCATCACTTATGAGGAAGGGGTCAATTGAGAACAATGAATTCGAAACTGTATTAATATGAGTAGAGGAAGCTGATGCCCAAGCATCCACTGGAAAGATTGAGCTCATCTTCACTTACTTCAAAGAAGACTAAAGATGAACTACCTTTTTAAATGAGTAGAAGTGCAAGATCAAGTGAAAATGTCACATCAAATGTCACATCAAGTAAATATGAAATAAAAAGTTCATTAAAGTACATTAAAGTGCATTAAACATCAAATTACAGTAAAGTACTTAAAGCCTAACATTAAAGTACTTAATTACTCAAATATATACGATTGATGTTTTCAAACTAATAAGGGAACCAAAGATTTGATTCTCTTTTTAAAGTAGTGGTGATGAGATACACTATGAAGTGTGTCCACATCAAGTAATGTGTTTGTTGATGCTCATAAGATTGGTAGGAAAGAGCACAGTACAAAGGATTAGACAAAACTGTTACTTCTACGTGGTAGGCTTCCATTATCTGAATTACTCTAAACCTCAAATTGATTGCATTTTGACTATTTCAAGCATTGAAATCTCAAAATTTGATGAGCAGGATGATATTTAGAATTTTATATATCAATATGTAGATGTCATCCAAGGATTTCATATATCAATGTCCAGAATGATTTGTTCAAATTGTCATCGAAGGACTTGTTATACTATGCTTTAGCCAATGTGTAGATGTCCTTTCCACAATACACTAAAGGACATCCGGTAAGACTTCACTAAACAACAAAAACCTTAGAAAAGACAAAAAATGTGATGTCACTAGGTAGCATGCAAGTGACATCAGATTTGTGAATGGGATGGGAATTCATCATGATGGAAGATAAGTGAACATTTCATACAAATATGTATGAGCTATGATAATTTGGAGGGTTTATTAACATTACCAAACAAAAGGAGTCGTGCAATTATTATGTTTTGGGTGTCACGGATTCACTAGAAGGAAAGCTCGGTGGCAACTGTGCTTTACTCTCATCTTTTTGTTACAAGAAGAATGGAGAAATGCAACTATTCTAGAAATAAATGGGAATTTTCCACATAAATCTCATTTCCTAGGTTGGGAAATGAGACTTGATCTACCAGATCTTGAAAAATGGATTTGATCAAGCAGAAAAGATGGAGGAGGACTCTTTCAACTCACACAAGGACAGATGTACCCTTTCCACTTTAGATTAAAATGCTGAAGTGATGGATCCTGGTTAGATCAGTTGAATGATCTAGTTAGAAACTAGATTCATTCACTTAGATCTAGTTAGTCTCTAGTTCAAGTAACCCAAGTGTCTATAAATAGTAGAAGAGGAGATCATTCTCATTTCCAAAATCCGCGAGCGAGAGAGAGCAATCGAGCATAGACACGAAAGGCACACAGAGATCAGCAAACCAGCAAGGAAACTCTAATGGAGAAGAAGAATGTTTGCAAGAGTATCGAGAGGTAGAGAAAATCACACCACAAAAAAAGATTCCTTTTAATATTTTAGGAAATAGTATGTCTTCTAGCAATTTTATTTTTCTGCGCTCATAAACTCTTGATCCATTGAGGGTCTAAGTCGATGCGAGGCATTGACTTTAAAGTGCAAGTCAATGCCAGGCATCGACTTTAGGGTGCAAGTTGATGCAAGGCATCGACTTTAAGGTTCAAGTCGATGCCAGGCATCAACTTGCACCTTACAATCGATGCCTGGCATCAACTTTGCACCCTAAAGTCGATGCCTAGCATTGACTTGCACCTAAAAGTCGATGCTTGGCATCGACTTACACCCTCAAGTCGATGCCTAGCATCGACTTTCACCCCAAAGTTGATGCCAGGCATCGACCTGGCAGGTCGATGCCTAGCATCGAATGTGGCCTAAAAGTCGATGCCAGGCATCGATTTTAGGGTGCAAGGCGATGCCACACATCGACTTAACCCTGCAAGTCGATGTCTGGCATCGACTTTAGGGTGCAAAGTCAATGCCACACATTGACTCCCACCCTAAATTTGATGCTTGGCATCGACTTAAGCCCGCAAGCCGATGCTTGGCATCTACTTTAGGATGCAGAGTCGATGCCTGGCATTGACTTTAGGGTGCGAAGTTGATGCCAGACATTGATTTGCACCCTAAATTTGATTCCAAGCATCGACTTAATCCTACAAGTGGATGCCAGACATCGATTTTAGGGTGCAATTCGATGCTTGGCAACGACTTTGCACCCTAAAGTTGATGCTTAGCATCGATCGTTCAGCTTGAAAAACACATTAATGTAAGAGCTAATGCTTTTGAGGCCATTTCAGGGATGCTGAGTTAAAAGGTGAGAGGTCTATCAAGAAGCTCAAAGTCACACAGAGCTCTGTGGATTAGCATTGTAACAAAGGCATTAGTCACCAGGCGAAATCCAAGAAACATCTTTATCCTCTGAGAAGGCCAACAACCTAGTTGGCGTGTCATTTGGTGGATAGAGCAGCATCAAAATAGCTGAGGATGATGCAACTAGGAAGGAGAGGTCGAAGGAGATAGAGGTCTTAAGGAAAGATCATCCAGTCTGAGACATGACAAACCTAGAGTGGTTTCTTCAATATGTTGAAGAGAAGAATGCATTCCTTCTTGTGTTTGCAAGGGCGTATGGGAGAGGCAAGATCACAACAACACAGGCCTTTCAATATGGCCTTGTGTTCAAACTCGACTGTGAAGATGAGGATTCCAACAACCTCCTTTTCCTGGTAGAGACATCAAAGGGCTACGAAATGTAATATGCAAGATGGATTTCTTGTGGCCTGAGTGTTGTGTGTTAGAGAGGCTTGCAAAGATCTGCAAGGACTCAATGAACATGATTAGAGACTTGATGCCATGGATCCAAGGAAACATTATGACAACACAATAGAAGATGAAAACCCCTGTAAAGGCAAAGGGTAAGCAGTGCGTGCACGAGAAGCTATTGAAGAAAAATAAGAGAGTGGATGATGAGGAGTCTTCTGAGTCAAGATCTAGCTCTGAGGATATTATTGTTGCACCTGGTGGTGAGCTTGCTTCGGGAATTCTTGGTGCTGAGAAGAACAAGATGAGGGAGGATATAGCTCAAAGAAAGCTTGTGAAGAAGGGGTAGTTGTTCCACCTACGAATCAATATCATCCATAGGCCACCAATCGATCCACTCACAGGGAGGAGGCCCCTTGAGATAAGGGAGCCACATAATTTTCACGTGTAGAATCTAAGAAGAAGATGAAGATAAATATTTCCTCACGCTACTATTGTGCCATTCCTCATCATGGTGGATTCGAAGGACTGTAGCTCTATGGAGGATCTCAATGAGGGCCTCTTTGAAGATTATACATATTATGTTATTGGTGGTTCACACTCTACAGAGGCAGCTAGTGAAGGAGCACCCCACCACATTCTTTTGTAGGTATGTAGAGTGCAAAATCTATGATGTGCTTACAACTGAGGAAGCCAAGCTTCTTGCTTGGGATCACAACAATGATAATGACTATAGGGAGAAGATGTCCTCCCTAGAGAGAATTCGGTTCTTCATGAATACGAAGACTGTCTTTCTCATAAAGGAGGCTGGTAGAATACATCCCAATCTACGAAAGCAATGCCTTATTGAGGTTGGCATTGCACTAGATGAAAATAGAAATTCTGATGCTTTGAGAAAATATGATCCATGGTTTCATCTTGCATTCAGAACAGGTGAGATCTGGGATCTGCAGGATAAGATTTTCACAATGTGGGAGAACAAGGAGGGCAAGGGCCAGAAGCAACGCAAGTCGGGGCTAGATCCTCAGGTTGATTTGAAGGGAAAGGGAAGGAAAGTTGACCTTTCAATTGAAGAGGCTCCTGAGGACATGAAGCTGACACCATGGAGAGCCCTTCAAGGAATCAAAGATGATACTTTGATTATATCAACTTTGTGAAGGGTAATCTCCAAGGAGTTAAGCCTGGAGGAGATGGTGACTGAGCTTAATAAGTATGTATGTTATTCTCAGATCCTTTTTCCCTCCTCCCATGTTTCTGGTCTAACCTACTCTCCCTTTCATTTTTGTGACTATAGTCATAAAGTATACATGAAGATTAAGGAGGTGATGATGAAAAGGTTGGGTTGCTTTTCTTGGTCAGAGGTCCAAGCAGAGTATCCAACCACCTCGACATACAAAGCTTTATCGGAGTATTTTATCATGTTTCGTGATTGGGTAGGTTCTATTTTGAGAGAGGATGCCTGATTTGCTATCTAGCTCGATGCCTGGAATTGACCTACCACTAATTTGATGCCAAACATCAACTTTTAGTAGAAACTCGATGCCTGACATGGACTTTGTACTAGAAGTCGATGCTCGACATCAACTTACTACTCAAAGTCGATGCCTAACATCCATTTACTACCGAAAGTTGATGCTTGGCATCGACATAGTGGCATAAGTTGATGCCATGCATCAAATTATAGGAGAGATTGATGCCATGCATCGACTTTCAATAGAAAGTCAATGCCTGGTAGCGACCCAGACAAGAAATTGATGCCAGGCATCGATTCCTCATGTTTCCACTTGTTTATCAAAGAGCTCATTTGATTTTCTTTCCACTTGTTTCTACAAAAACCAAGGAAAAGTAAGTCTGGAGAGGCATTAGATGATTGTCCCCCTGCATTCTTGGCTCACATTCAAAGAGCAAGGCATGAGAAATCTAGACTGAAAGCCAAGGAGATAGATTTTGATGATGAACCTGATTTGAAGTGTTTCTCCAATCCCTTAGGCCCACTTAGGCATGTATATTACAATGTATTCTGTAGTGATGTAAATAATATTTGTACTGTTGTGCCTAGAAAGCATTTCTCCCTTTTTATAGCAGACATACCTTATGGATTTAGAATGTTGGGATCAGTGAATGATGACAAGCCTTTCAAGCACCCTCAGATTCGGAACATGGTCACTGATTTTGCGGATTTGACTATGTCTTCTCTTTGGAGAATAGCAATTTTTCATAGCAGAGATCAGTCTTTCTCTGTTTCAACTGCTTTGAAGTCAAGATGTCATGTTATGGAGTGCCTCACATGGTAAGTGATCTTCTTTCTATCTCCCTGGCTTAAATGATGCCCTCTCTCACTTATAGTTCTCGTTGACAGGGTGAAGACAAATGTGAATCATACTCCTTTGCATAGATTTGTGAGCTCCACTGAATGCATTACAATTGGCTATTATGATGAAGTAAGCAAAAGAAGAGTCAGGGAGCATTGCAATGAGAATGGGATCTCCAATGTGCTCATGTTCCTAGCCGTTACCAAGAAACTTTGTCATGTAGCTGGGGACAGGACATTGGTTAACCCCTATCAAAAGCCACAAAAGCTTATAATAAGATTGATTCAACTATTATCCAATGATGATGACTGGGTCCTAGACCTTTTTTCGGGCATAGGTAATTTCAATTGTAACATTTCTCATTAGCCATGATATTGATCGACCTCTAAGTGGTTTTCTTCTGTTTCAAGAACGACTCTCGCTTGCTCCTTAAAGATGTTCAGGCACTGCATAGTTGTGGAGAAGGTTGATGCTCAAGTGAGCTTCATTAGAATGAGAATCAATGGGTTGAATGAATGCCTAGATGAATACCAAGAGGTTGGAAGGAAACACATTGCAAACACGGAGAGATTCCAACTAGCTTCAAGGGAGCCTATTCCCCCACTTGCAGATTAACCGGGAGACATGGCTGACCTTGAAGAGCCAATCTTGGAGCAAGAGAGGTAGGAGATGTGTTCTAGGGTTCCAGAGGATCCCATTATGCATGAGCGTGAGGAAACCTATGATTAGCTTCTATTGTAGAGTCTTATTATTCTTGTAAAACATACATGAAATGTAAACATCATTTTAATAGAAATATAATGCCAAGTTCTACTTCCATTTTTGTGCAAAGCTATACTTATCTTGAGCATTTCTCTGATGAATGTGTGGATGTTGCTTAAAATATAATTTTGTTGATTATGGTTTTCTCTTGGAAATTCTTTTGTGATATTCATTTGATATGCTATGAATATGGCCCAACATTCAATGAGGATCTTAACTGTACAAAGGGATGATCTTAATTTCCTAGTTAAAAGGTTGGACTTTTGCAACACATGTACTACAAATTTCGAGTAGCTTTTAATCACCTATAATCTATGCTTGCTGAGGTTCTAGATGTAATGAAGGAGTTTCGCCAATTATTACTTGTACCTTTAACTCTGATCTCTTATGTCGAAGGTCATGATGTGAGGTTCTTGATCATGCTGAACAGTTAGTTTTCATGGCACCAAGCATGTTGACATATCTATCTCTGACTACTTGGTTTATAGGATCAAGCTTCTACATAATATTTACAAGCAAGAACAAGTGATCCTTACTAAAGTCAAACATGGTCAACCTGGCATAATCGCTTGGATCGGTCATATATAGACATCGAGGTAAGAGTGCTAGAGTATAAATGCAAATATGTGTTGAAGGTAGAAAATGAGCAAATGCCAATGGACCTGATATTTATAGGAGAAGAGAGGGTAGCAACAATCAAATGATGTGCACCAATGAGCATGCAACACATGGAAATCCGACCTCAAAATTTTCAATGATTAAGTGATGTTGACCATTGAGAACATGACACTTGGCTGTACTTTGGAATCTAGAACAATCAAATGACATGGACCAATCTGAGGATGTCACATGACACTAATGATCAATGCAACCCAAAGATCTATGTAAGCTCCGCACTTCATTTGTGCCATTTTTTGTGACTTGCCTTCTAACCTCTTCTTCTCCTAGTTTTCATTCCTCAAGCCTTTATGAACTCTCTTCTTGCTGAAGTCTCTTGGTGTGCAAGGTAATATACTTTTTGATTTTCCATGACCAATCCAAGTGACTAGAGAAAATTAGAGTTTTTTGGATGATCCTAGTCACATGTATCGATCATGTGCATCGAAACAAATTCTTGAACTTTAATTAGAGAAATTATATGAAAATTGTCATGGAATACACATGAAGGAACTCTACTACTTGGAATTTTTTACATGATGGATTCAAGCGATTATGGGAATTAGATATTTTTGAATGGATCTAATCACATGAATTGATCATGTGTGGTGAAACTAGTTATTGAACTATTTTTTTGTTTTCTAAGATATAAGAGAGAAAGATTATTTAAAGATTTTCATGAAATTCACATGAATGCAACTCAAGGCTTGAATGATTTTACACGAACAATTCAAACGATTAGCGGAATCAAAGATTCTTGGATTCATCTAATCATTTGAATTGCGTGCATTGAAACCAGTTCTTGATCTATTTTCTATCTTTTAAGGCACGAGAGAGACTATTTCAGGATTCTCATGGAGTTCACATGAGTGCAACTCAGAACTTGAATTGTTTAACATGACCGATTCAAGCGATTAAGGGAATCAAAGATTCTTGGATTGATCTAATCACTTGATCGATCATGTGCATTGAAACCAGGTTTTGAACTATTTTTTATTTTCTAAGGTATATGGCAGAGAATTTATTTCACTATTCTAATGGAATTCACATTAATGCAAGTTAGAGCTTGAGTTATTTGACACGACCGAATCAAGCAATTACAACAATCTGAGATTTTTGAATGTCCCTAATTGCTTGAATTGTCCGTGTTTTGAATTCTTGATTTCCTTGCTATGTACTCTCATATGCAGATGTTTGATCCTCCTTTCAATCCTTTTTTCAGTAGATCATGATCAGGACAAAAAAGACAACAAGAAAGTTGTACACTATGAAGGACCAAAATCATGGGGTACATGTTCAAGAGATCCAAGGACTTGCTCTAGAGACTTCAAATTTCCAAAATCAAGGTGATCCACAGAAGGCATATTCAAAGAAGAGGGTAAAGTACCATGTCAAATCATTGAGAGAAATCAGAAGAGCTAAGAAGTTTGTGGGACTCCTCATCTCAAGATTTCCATTCATGCAAGTTGTAAAAGAGATCTCTACCAATCTTTGCTCAATGATGAAGACAACTTCATTTGTGAAGGTCAAATGGCAAATCCACACTCTTTTGTGCTTGCAAGAGGCAATACACGATTTCGCGATTGACTTCATGAATGATGCCTACTTATGTGTTGCACATTGTGAGAGGGTGACACTTATGGCCAAGGACTATGTTGTTGTGTCCAGGCTAAGATATAAATAACCATTATACCTCTTGACATTAAGGATTAGAAATTCTTTGATATTCTAAATATTCCTTCAGCAAGAAACCCTAAGCCATCTTTTGTAAAAGTTGAAGAAGTCCCATCTCATGAACATTTGACAAGAAATACAAAAGAGTTTGGTGAGGAGAAGAGAATGAATATTTTTTTGTTAGAAGAATCTGTTGTCCTTGAGGACATTTAGAGGATGAGGAAAACAAACTCGGATCTTTCAAAGAAAGCACATGGCTAGGTTATTGTGAATGTTTCAATGCCATGGGAGGAAGACTACATGCTTGACATATGGCCTAAAGAAAACAAAAGGTTGAGAGATTTCAATGTCGAAATCTATGACAACATAGTTAGCATAGCTCTTAGGTATTGTCTATAGGCCATAATATTTTCATCATTTTTTCAATAATTGAAAGCCTCCTTGATGCATCTAGTCTTAGTTTATATTGTAGGGTCCTACTCCAACAATGTGAAGAGATAGTCTCAAGAAAGTTCTTTATCTTGGATCCACTTGTGACTTAGTGTATACTATCCAACCATGGAGAAATTGGACGTTTTCTAAAGAATTTAGTGAGAAGATGGAATATATAATTTATCCTACATTGAACGGTAAGTTTCTTTAATATCCTCCATATATATTCATACCTTTCCTAAGGGTGAAGTTTTATTTTACAAGTATGGCTTATATTTCTAGGGGTCATTGGATGTTCAAGTTTGAGGTTTGCGAAAGCATGCGAACAACACAAGGAAGAAGAGGAAGCTTGGATCACAACACACAATACTTAATGTATTACCAAGATAATGTACAAAGATAAGTAACCCATTAGCGTTATAGGTATATATGCAAGTAAGGGGAAAAAACCTCCTAAAGAGGGAGAAAAGTGCCTCGGTGGTTCTAGCTTGTTGACACACATCACTATTGAAATATATCAGCAAATGCCCCTTGGGAGTGATGTGGTGAACAAGGAGATGGTACTCATGTATAATGTGGTGAACAAGGAGCTGGTACTCATGTATAAGGAAGTGCCAAGCTATGTGATATCAATCCACAAAAAGCTAGTAAGTCCAAGGCTTTGTGTAAAGCTTCAAAATTCTCCCTAGGCAGAGCCTTTGTGAAAAGGTCTGCAGCATTCTCTTGTGTGGGCACATATGTTAAACTAATCTCTCCAGCGGACAACCTCTACTTGACATAATGATAGTGCACCTCAATGTGCTTAGTGCGAGCATGGAACATAGGGTTCCTCGTAGCTACCAATGCACTCTAGTTGTAAATAAAGATCGTGGCAGCAAAAAACTGACCAACACCCAAATGAACCATAAGGAATCTAAGCCACACACACTCAACAATCACTATGAAAGCTTCCCTATACTGAGCCTCACAACTAGCAGTGGTCATAGTAGGCTACTTTATGCTCAACCAAGATATGCATGAGCTATCAAGCATGAGGAAAAACCAATTGTGGACACACAAATTTCATAGGAACCATCCCAGTTAGAGTAAAAAAAGGCATGTAAATGTGGCAGTAGAGATTCCCCCTTGGGATAAAAAATCCAAGTAGCAAAAGATGCACCTAATCACCTAATGATGCTTGACACATAGGCAACACGTAAACCTCCTCATGTGTGAGACAAAAAACTCATATCTAGTCGAGTAATGTAGAAGTAAATCAAGCATCTAACAACCTGTTGACAAAGAACAACATCGAATGCATCTCTGACATCATGAAGACTCAATCATAAACCTCTTGCCATAGGAGTGGCGATAGGTTTATAGTCTTCAAGGCCAAAACACTACAATAATATCTCAATATATTTTTTCTGTTATAAAGGTATTCTACCATCAACTTGCATAAACTGAATGCCCAAATAATGATACAAATGCTCTAAATCTAACATCTCAAATGGTGCATGAAAGTTAGCCTTAAAATCAGATATATGTTTCTCATTATGACTAGTGACCAGTATGTCATCAACATAGACAACAATGATCAGAAGCACATCATTTTCATGCTTAACATATAAGGTTCTCTCCATTGGACTGTTCTCAAAACCATGTACAATCAAGTAGGCATGTATCTTTTCATACCAAGCACATGCTGCTTGCTTCGAACCATATAATGACTTTTTCAACGTGTGAAGTATTTTGGAAGCAATGCACCACCCTAAACTCTTCTTCTTGAGAGCTCCACGATGATACCCTCAGAGTAGAAAATCAAGCTCTAGGAACTGCACATAGTAGTCTGTACATAGGCTATAGAATATGCAAAAAAACACAGTACACAAGGAGGATGAAGATATATTTCATAGATGTTACAAAATGCGGCCCAACTTATAGTCTATGGCTGATGAGGGCACTGATATGTTTTATTCATGAACATATACAAAAGTGTCCGGTGGCCATTTGGCCTTTCACAGGACACAAATGATAACAATATCCCACTAAAGGACAATATGGCCAAAGTGACTATGGGAGAAAAATAAAGAATGAAAAAGAATACCTAAGTGTAAGTATACAAACTATACCTCCACCTGATGGGCATGCTACATAGTATACAAGTAACTATGTAAGGTCATGAATCAACTAACTCCCATCAAGTGACAATAGAGTCAAAAGCCATCCTATGGTAGAGCATTAGCCAAAGCATCTGCTCCATTATCTCAAGTATGAACCTTCTCAAGAATAATGTGCTCATTGGCTAAGTATTCTCTAATGAAGTGATACCTCACCTCAATGTGCTTGGTCTTTGCATGATACATTCTTAGCGAATGCAATGGCACTCTTACTATCATTGAGTAAATGAGATAAATGTTGAGGTAGACCCATATCACAAGCAACAGGGGAAAGCCACAATGCTTCCTTACATGCCTTATTTGCTGTAACATGCTCTGCTTTTGTCATGGAAACAACTAATAAAGTTTTGAAAACAAGATCTCCAAGACATAGCACCTTTAGCAAAATGAAAGATGTACTATGATGTAGACTTATGATTGTCTACACAAATAGCATAATCGGAATCTGTGTAACCATTAATGGATGCTTTCCCTCTACCCAAGCATAGACACTTGTCCTTGGTGCCACTTAGATATCTCAAAATCAGCTTGATCGCTTCCCAATGCTTCTTGCGAGGATTCAACATATATATGCTCACAACTCCCTCTGCAAATGCAATGTATGGTCTCATAGCTAGCATAGCATACATGAGAGTACCAACAACAGACTGATAAGGAATTTTTGTCATGAATTCCTTTTCCTCATCTGATTTGGGGCAATCATCCTTGCTCAATTTCATATTTGGGTAAAGGTGTACTCAATGCATTTCCACCTTGCATATGGAACCTGTGAAGTACTTTGGATATGTACTCACTTTGACACAAGTATATGCATCTTTTACTCCTATCACGAGTAATGTACATGTCAAGAATATTTTTGGCATCCTCCAAATCCTTCATATCAAATGTTGTGTTCAACCTCTTTTTAAGAATTGACAAGTCATAGAGGACTTCCCAATAATCAACATATCATCGACATAAAGTATCAAGCATATCAAGCTCCTATCTGAGCATATTTTTGTGTAGAGACAATGATCCACATTGCTGTTTGAATAGCCTTTAGACTTCATGAAAGCATGAAACTTTTGGTACCATTGTCTAGGGGTCTGTTTAAGTCCATATAAGCTCTTCTTGAGCTTACAAACTAGACTTTCTTTGCAAGGAACTACATAGACCTCTGGTTGTTCCATATAGATCTCATATGTAATATATCCATGTAAGAAAGAAATTTTCATATCCATTTGGAATAGCTCTAAGTCCTCCATTGCAACAAATCCAAGAAACATTTGCAAGGTATTCATCTTGACCACTAGAGAGAAGATTTCCTCGAAATCAACACCATGTTGTTGCTTAAAAGCCTTTGCAACAAGTTGTGCTTTATAGTTTAGAGAAGCACTATCTAATGTGAATTTCAATTTATATACCCATTTACATGGTAAATCTTTGCTACCATTTGGCAAAGGTACTAAATCCAAAGTACCATTCTTGTGAATAAAATCTAACTCACTCTTCATGGCATGCTCCCACGTAACATGATCCTATGTTTGCATAGCCTCTTTGTAGCAAGAAGGCTCACCAACATGTGCTAGCATAAAAAAATCTAAACCTAGAACATATCTATTAGGTGGATGTGAGACACATGCAGAGCATCTCAATGGTTGCTGAACTAGAACATTTGTAGACTGATATGATCAGACATTCTCTTGAACATCCCTATGTGCAACATTTTATGCATGCTAACTAGAGGACTAGTATCCTCAAACATCACTCTTCTCAATTAAAACTCCTTAATGGGTTGTTTAGGCATCTTAGACTCAATGAAAATGAAATCACTACTTTTGATCACTGATTGTGTTTCAGGATCCCATAAGCGATATCCAAATTTTCCTTCTCAACCATAACCAAGAAAAATGCATTTCTTTGACTTATGGTCCAACTTTTGTCTAAGGTTCTTGGGTATATGAACATATGCTTCACACCCAAAAACTTGAAGATGGTCATAATATGGTGGCTTCCCTATCCATAACTATTGTGCCAATTTCAAACCTTTTGCAGTACTAGATGAAAGGTTAATCAAATGAACTGTAGTTAATACTACCTTTTCCCAAAAGCCTTGTGAAAGGTTTGCATGATGCAAAATAGAGATTACTCTAGCCTGAATAGTTCTATTCATCCTTTTAGCTACACCATTTTGTACTGGAGTATAAGGAGCTATAAACTCTTTACGAATTCCTCTAGACTGACAAAAAAGATTGAATTCATGTGAGGTATACTCAACCCCATTATGTGAATGTAAAGCCTTAAGATTAGTTCCTTTTTTTAGTCTCAATTGAAGCATGCCATTTTTTGAAAGTAGAGAATACCTCATCTTTTGCTTTGATAGGATATACCCAAATGTTTCTAGTAGCATCATCTATGAAAGTGACAAAGTAAAGAGAACCACCTAATGACCTTGTGGGAATAGGACCATAGACATCTATATGAATGAGATCTTAAGGCTCAATTGAAGAGCCAATGTGCATCTTGTGGACATTCCTACTTTGCTTTCCATATTGACAATTCTCACAAAATGAAAAACCAGAGAAAGATAACACACGTAAGTAGCCAAGACAAGCAAGATTTTCCATTCCACTACATGAGATTGGCCCAAATGGCCATGCCAAATACATAGGTTGTTCACTAATGACCAACAAGTGTTCTTTCTATGATACAAATAAAGGATAGAGTAGCCAACTAATTTTCTTCCTTTTGCAATAAGCATATTGCCCTTTGATATGCAAAAGGATTGATCATAGAAGACCTACCAAGGTCATCAAGTTTACCAATTGAAATCAAACTATGTGATAACTGAGGTAAATGACATACATTATGCATAGTAAATTTTGAACCATCAATGAATTGCACAATCACATCTCCAATCCCAACAATGTCACATTGATAAGAATCACCAAGTCTCACAAGACAAAGAGACTTTGCTCCATAAGTAGAGAACCACTCTTTATGTGGTGTCACATGGAAAGAGGTACCAAAATCTAGCATCCATGTGTGGGAAAGAGAATCAGCCATAAGAGCCTCAATAGGCAAAGGAATATCAAGTGTCAACACATCAATCATCATCAGAAATAGCAACGATTTCTTCAATCTTCACAGTCGAAGTAGATGGTGCAGGTAGCTATTTAACATGCCCATCAACATTTTTCCCTTTACCTTTAGCATTCTTAATGCATATGAGTCTTTCTTCATGTGTCCTTTCTTATGACAATAATGACATTTGATATCCCTCTTTCGATATTTTGCTTCTATTCTTATTTCGTTGACCATTCTTTTCCTTGTTCTTGCTCTTGCCACACAGATCTTTGTGTAACGCCAAATAGGAGATGGTTTCTCGATTGGTCAAGTTTTGGGTGTGATCTCAAGTTCCAATCCCTTTGGCATCTTCTCATGGATATTAAAGAATGAGTTCTTATGTGGAAAATCCTTCACTAGGTAATTTGGACCAATGTAAAAGGTAACAAATTTGTGGAGCCCCTCCATGGTTCAAACAATACCTTCATAGCAATAAAAACTTGGGACACCTCATCTTTTCATACCCCAAGTTACTGTCAATATGGCATGCCCTTGGGAAGATCATGTTGTTGTAGGGACAAGTGAACTAGAAGCAAGCGCTTTTGGGTGAACTGATCGATTGTTCCTCAACACTATGGAATGCTATAAGAGGAGAGACCCTATGGAAGATCTCAAAAGAGAGGTGTGCCACCAACTCTAGCACCCTTCAAAAGAATGGACAAACATAAAAACCTTTTCCTTTTAGGGAAAAGATTTTCCAATTGTAAGAAGCCCCCAACCTTTCGGCATACTAGAGTGTTTTTCCTCGAGAACAACAAGATTAAAAGCAAGTGGACCCCCATGAGGGGTACAAAAGGGTTATCAACCTTCTTTCTAATGCTTTCTAGAAAGTTTTAAGAAATCATTGCTTTGTGGGATTCAGAGGATCTCATGGGTACAAACCCAAAATTAGGATATCTCTATTGATAAACGCAAATTCACCTCTTCAATTCTACTCAATACATTCTTACAATATCTAATATAACCATTAATAAAATATTTTTCTTTAATATACTTCATTTTCAATATTTTTTACACTTTTAATATATCCTTTAATTGCAACATTATCTTCAATTGGCACTCTTAATCATGGAATTTTTGGAGTTTGAGGTCTACAAAATCACACAAATAGCATAAGAAAGAAGAAGAAGAAGCTTGGAGAGCAACACACCATTAAATGTATTAGAAAGTGAATGTAATATGATAAGTGGCCCATTAGGGTTATAGGCATGTATAAAAGTTTGAGAAAAAACCTCCAAAAGAGGGGTAAAGCACCCCAATAGTACTAAGTGTGTTAACACACATCACTACCAAATATATCAAGAAATCCCCCATGCGATTTATGTAGTGTGCAAGGAGCTAGAGTTCATGTAAGAGAAAGCTCCAAGCATTTTGGAATGGAATAATCCACAAAAGAAAGTAATCCCAAAACTTTGTGAAAAGCTTCAAAATTCTCCCTAGGTAGAGCCTTCATGAAAAGGTGTGCAACATTTTCTTGTGTGGGCACATAATCCAATTTGATCTCTCTAGCACAGAATGTCTCCTAACATAATGAAAGTGCACCTCAATGTGCTTTGTGTGAGCATGAAGCACAAGGTTCCCCCTAATGGCCAATGTGCTCTAACTATCTGTATATATGGTGGTGGCTAAAGGAGTGAACAACACCCAAATTAACAAAAAAGGTGTCTGAGCCACACACTCTCAATAATCACTATGATATCTTCCTTATACTCAACCTCACAACTTGAAGTGGCCACATTAGGCTATTTTTTGGTCAAAAAATGTATGCATGAGCTACTAAGCACAAAGCATAAACCATTGGTGAACACATGGGTGTCATAGAAACCAACCTAGCATGAGTAAGAAAAAAGCATATTAATCTAGCAATGATGATCCTCTCTTAGGAAAAAAAATCCAAGTGGTCGGGTACCACTTAGGTAGTGATAGACACCCTTAACTATCTGCCAGACACTTGGGCTATGCATAAACCTACTCATTTGAAAGATACCAAACTTTATATCACCTTCAGTTATGCATATGTAAATAAAGCAACCAAGAACTTGCTGATACGAAACAACATAAAATGCATATCAGGCCTCATCAAGACTCAATCGTAATCTTGACTCTATGGAGTCACAAAAGATCTATAATCCTTAAGCCCAAGTTACTACAAAAATGTGTCAATGTATTTTTCTTGACACAAAGTTATTCCACCATCAACATTGCATAAACTGAATGAATACCCAAATAATGATGCAAATGCCCCAAATTTGACATCTTAAAAGAGGCATGCAAATAAGCCTTAAATTTAGCAATATCCTTCTCATTAGAACTAGTGAGTATCATATCATCACAAATTACAATAGTGATTATAACTACATCATCTATAGGATTAACATATAAGGTTCTGTCAATTGGATTGTTTGCAAATCCATGTGCTAGCAAGTAGGCATGTATCTTTTCATACCAAGCACCTAGTGCTTGCTTCAATCCATATAGTTTCAACCTACATGCTTTGTTTTCATGCCCTCTCTACACAAAGTCACAAGGCTAAAATACATACACTTCTTCATCAGAATCACCATTCATAAATGTAGTATAAAACTCCAATTGATGTGCATTCCAACCATTATGAGTTGCAAGTGGACTGATTCTATGAATAGTGGTCATTTGACATGTCAAAGAAAATTTCTAATTAAAATCAATGCCTTTTTCTTGAGCATAACTTTTGGCAACAAGCCAAGACGTATGTCTATCCAGTCTTCCATCAAGATTATGTTTAGGCTTGTACACCCATTTAGTGTCAATGGCTGTTTTGCATGGACACAAATTACATAAATAACAAGTACAATGATTTGGTGAGATGCCTATTAAGTACATACATATGCTGCACGCATAACAACATCAATCCAAAAGTTATTTGTTAAAGTCTAACTTTGATTATACACCTTGCCATTTCTATGAGAAACTTGTTCTTCCTCTAAGTAACTCCATTTTTTTGTAGTATATATGACACTATAAGTTGATGTTTTATCCCATGCTCAGCCAACAAATCATTAAATAGTAATTCATATACTCCCCCCCCCCCACTTGATGAGAATGGAGGATGCCCATCTTACATGTTGATAGATTTTCAGTCATAACCGGGAATTGTTTAAAGCCATGTTAGTGGCACAATGGATCTTAGGGGCATATTCCACATAATTTTTAATAGGAAAGGCATGTACTAAGGTTCATTTGAAGGGTGACGGAAGTTGTGCAGGTGTGAAGAGCCTTTAAGGCCACTTTCTTGTATAAATATGGCAAATGAAGTAATGAAAATCCTCTCCCATTTTTTTGTCGCCATCCATGGCAAGTGACATATACCTTTTCTTGTGTTAGTTAAGAATAAATTAGTTCTCACAATTTTTTTCACCATTTCTTGTTTCTTATTTGATGAGTTTGTCTATTGTGATGTAGGTGAGTCTCTGCCCTCCTTCTTTCTCATGCTCTCTTCTCCTCTCTCTCTTGCATTGCATGACCAACATCCATGCAATATTGGCACACCCTACCAATGTGGACCCCCTTAGTTGTGCGCATGTAGCCTTCTGCTCAAATGAAGTCCAATCTTGTAGTGAATTTTCTGATGGGCATGTCACTTGTAGTCACCTAACAGAGAGTCAACTCCAGTAGTTGCACACGAAATGTCCAATAGGCATTTGCAGCCACCATTTCTTAAAGATGCATTGTTGCGAGAAGAAGTTCTTGCTTGTAGGAAGTTGAGGAAAGCCCATTTCATTGCATCTTTCAGTGTTTGACTGTCATCGTGATGGAAGCATGGTGATATTTATGCATCTACAACTTTGGGTAACCTTTTGTTGAACAATTGAACATAATCTTCAGGATGGAGTTGACTTATCTACCTTTTCCTCACCTCATTTGCACTATTAATTGCAAACGAAAGCATAAGTTTTTCCTAGAACTCATACTTCATACAGGAAACAATGGCTTCTTCTTGGTGATCATCTATTTCATGTTGTTGCAGTTAGTTAACTAGGTCTTAATGAGAACTCAATTGACTCGAGTCTTTCAAAAACGCTTGGAAAAGTGTTTGAGAAAATGTTATGGTCATTGTTTTCACTCAATACCATCATTTAACAATGCACTTTGGTTTGCAAGCCTTATTCATAAGGGTATATTATGATAATATGTGTGCATATCTTTCTTAATTGATAGGTTTTCCATTATCATTGGCTATGTTCTTTTGAGTGGAATATGCTATCCCAAGGGAGGTACTATCACTTTCATACTATGGAGATCTACATGGAGATTGTCTATGGATTAAGTTTTGTTTTGGATATGTGTTGGCCTTGATGTGAGGCCTATTGCAAGAGATGGATGGATACCTCAAGGAAGTGAGGTGGTACTGCGAAAACCTGATTTGTACTTGCCCTAATACACTTTAGAGTTTGATAGTATGCCCTTTTAGCTTGCAAATGACACCAAGAAAGTACCTATGTACTTTGGAGTTGATGCTTGAAACAATTCAATCAAAATAGACTACTTCATGAGTTGCTAGTGTCACAAAACTTGTTATTTTTGTCTAGACACCTATTGGTTCTTTAGCTCAATTCTCACAGTACAATAAAAATTGATAAAATTCCTTTTGGAGACATTCAATTAGTTTGGATAGCTAATGCTTGCAAGTGGAATCAACCAAAATGATGAACTATGCACTGAGAAAGAAGTTTAGCAATCCAAAGCATACCCCCGACTTTTTAGGGACTGAACAATAGATGACCAATGAGCAGTTCGATGGTGATTTCTCTTGGATCATTGATTCAAATACTTTGAAACTTTGATAGCATAAGGTAGACTTCAAGTTGGTTCCAACAAGCTTTAGATCATGCAAAATGGTTGAGAATTCAGTGAGATATGACCAGAGAAAGTTCACTGTTTGAGTAGTCATAGCAGAGAAGTAGACAAAGATGATCAATATATGTATTATAACAAATTAGGGCAAAAAACGGCCAAAAAGGGGTTGTTTTCTAATGATAGATTAAGGAAATTGACAAATAGAGTCTTTCCACATGTACAAGAATATAACATTGCTGTCTCCTTTAACCGTATGAAGAAATTCTTTTTTTAAGACAATATGATCTAAAAGCGCCACGAAAGTGATGAAGATTCTTGTATTCAGTATACAATTTTTCGGTTTGATGCAAAAAAATATATTTTTGCACAGCACACAATGCATATTTTTAAAGTTCCAAGAAGGAAATGATTTTTGAAGATACGAAATATTTTTGGGTTCACAAAATTCCATGGTCATTCAGTGACATGGTTTACATCAAATCAAAAGTTTCCACGTGTACAAAGCGTTTTCATCTATAAATGCTGGCAAAGTTTGTGAATGTGGGTTTCTTGCTTTGAGCATTCTTCTTCTTCTCGATTCTAATGGCTTCTTCTTCTCGTCGTCCTTCCAATCGTGTAACCTCATGTGAGGTTTACAACAGAAGAGAGGATTCTTTGTGGAAACCTCTTTCTATGAAGTTAAATGAATGGGTAACTATGCTTCCTAGTTGTAGAGGTGCCCATAAAGTCAAACATGCTAAAAGAGATGACACAAGAAACCATTGGAGGGGACGAATTCTTAGCTTCAAATTGAAGAGATGCGGCTGGTTTGCAAGAGTACATGTGTACAACGCTAAGGATCTTGTTCTAGAAAAACATCTACAATTCCCTTCGTACTGTAAGTGAAGTTTTACAATGCTCTTCTATCATTTCAGTTGTTTTTGTATAACAACATATATGTTTTTGTATTGCAGATATTTTTCCTTCCAATATTTTGGAGTGGCAACGTCTTGAATGTTTAACAGGAACATTTAGAGTTCTTCGTAAGGAATATGAAAAACTTATGTATGCAGACAAATCTGCTCAATTTTTCAATAGCATAGAGTTATTTGTCCATTTTGCATATTATCAAGTGCAATCAGGGAGGAGCTCTTATGGAAATCTTATACATCTACCTGCTCCTTGCATCTCTTCAGTAGATTGGGATGTTCCTGATCATTCAACAAAAGGTGGAAAAGAAAGCTTGGACTTTGGATAGCCTTGGACTCAGAGGAGAGCTGTCGAGAAGTACTGATTCATCCAGATTTTCAATCTACGAAAATAATTCACTACAAATTGGAAACTCAGAAATGTAAGGGAGCTCCTAGAATACCTGGATGAGGCATCATCATAGTTTAGATTCTCAATTGATGATGCAATAGTTAACATTACATCAGAGAAAACATTATCTTGCATAACTTGCCTACCACCCAGGGTGATCAAGTTCCAACCCTTTAGATTGTAACATTTCTCCTTCTTTAAGAAGCTTTTTTTCAAACTTCCATTGAATTTTCTTTGTAGGATGGTGACTAAGAATGTGACTGATTACATCAATTCAATTATGTCTTTTTATGGACTATATTCATATTGGCATTTTTTTTGTTTAATTTCAAGATTGTGATGAGGTTTCTATTGTGCAATGATTATAAAGGAACTTGCATGAGTAAATTCTAGGTGACTCAAGAATATAAACCAAGAAATTCTTACATAATATATCTCCCCTTTTAGAACCTTTTTCCATACTTCCATTGATTTTCCTTTGCAAGATGGTAACTAAGAATGTGAATCATTACATTACTTCAATTATGGCTTTCTATGGACTATATTCATATTGGCAGTTTTTTTGTTTAATTTCAACATTCTGATGAGGTTTCAATGGTGTGATGATTATAGAGAAACTTGCATATGACAAAACGGATGGTATGAAAAAATGGAAAAGATTGGATGACACGATCGATACAAGCGATACTGGCCATCCGAAATTCTCTGATTGCCCTTATCGCTTGCATCGGTCATGTCATAAAAACTTCTCTATCCTCTTCAAATTTAACTTTTCAACAAGAATAAAGCAAAAAGCACACAAAATAGACATTTTGGTGACAGGACCAATTCAATTTTGCTTGAACCATGCAATGAAGTCACTTTTGCTTAGTTCTCAAGAGGATCAATTCAACATTACATTACTCAAGGCATATAAATATAGTTACAATGACCATCTTCTAGATGAAGACTGGCATAATTACATACAATTTGTACATAAATAGATCTTCCAACATATGTTGCTTACACATTAGATTACAATCTTACATTCAAAAAATATAATGTTTCACCCTTCTTTTCTATCCTTTTTGGAGCCCTCACCTCTACTCTTATTCTTTGGACTATGCTTCAATGGGGAGTGAATAGGAAACCCTTTCTTCTTTTCTTTATACTTCTTTTTATCTCATGTGGTGGTGGAGGTGAGTCTCGATCATAAGGGCATGTTGCATGTTTCATAATGGCATTTATTGCTCTCTCCTTGATCAAGATGACCCATGCATTTAGATAGTCTGACAAGTTTAACTTAGGATTGTAAAACCTTCTTTCCAAGAACCTTACCGCATTTGCAATCACTCTCCAGCCACATGAGGTGTTGTCTTTCTATAATGGCACATGTATTTGAATGTACCCAAACCTTTTTTCTTCATTCAATTTAGGAATTCCTGGAAAGTTGTGATCAGTATGCATTTTGAGAAGCTTAGCAGCACTGCAAGGTAAACTTAAATTCAAAATGGATGGCAAGGCTTTAAAATAGAACACAACAAAACATATGGCAAGGCTTACACTTTGGAGTTTCCATGTTGTGATTGGAGAGAATTCCTTGCTGTCTTCTTTGTCCTAGCCATAACCTACAAAAAAAAAAGTCTAAGAGCTTAGAAGAAATTTAAAAAGTAAAAAAACTAATGTAAAAAAGCTTTCACAAAGCACTCCGAGCTTTAAGAAACACGACTGGTGCAAGCGATTAGGGTCATCTTGAAATCCTTGGATGTCCGTAATCGCTTGTATTGATCGTGTTAACGTGCACAAAAAAGAGTTTAAAAGCTTGGAAGAAATTTAGAAAGCAAAAAAACTAATTAAAAAAGCTTTCACAAAGCACTCAAGGAACACGACCGATGCAAGCCATTAGGGTCATCCAGAAATCCTCGAATGTCGCTAATCGCTTGTATCGGTCGTGTTGTAAAATGATTGATCATGACGACCGATCCAAGCAATTAGGGGCATTTGAATCTTCCTGATGCCCCTAATCGCTTGGATCGATCATGTACAAGCTTTTGTGATCCATCATACCTCACACAAAATATGGTCTATGGAAAGTTTTGAAAAGCATGTAAAAAAATCAAAGACAATGGCAAGTCGGTGCTAGCAAGGAGTTCACAAAAAAATGAAAAAAAGTGAATAGAAGAGCTTAAATAGGTCTCTCAAATGAGTTGACCATTGGTGACACATGGCATTGTGTGATTCATCCATGTCATCTAGTCATTATGAATCCCAACGTACAATGCCATGTGGCATCATTTGAGTGGGCCATGTCATCTAGCCATTGCGATTACCAACATCCTTTTGCCACGTGGTGCTCGCTTATTGGTCCACATCATGTCACCATTACCTGGTCCTCCTCGACTATAAATATGAGTCCCCTTCACCATTTCACATTCTCAACCTTCATAGAATTTCTCTCTTCATCACCCATGCATACTTGTGCTTCATACCCGATCTGAAAATTTGCTTAGCATAAATTAGACTTCAAGCTGGTTCCAACAAGCTATAGCTCATGAAAAATGGTTGAGAATTCACTGAGATATGACCAAAGAAAGTTCAATGCACTGAGTAGTCATAGCAAAGAAGTAGACAGAGATGATCAATGAACTATATTTATTATAACACATGATTATACAAGATCATTGGCATTGTAATGATGCTCAATGATGGTGGAATGAGTACGCCATGGTGTACGCTACTCAAGTCCTACAAATGGTCAAAGTAAGAGCTCTCAATGAGGTCACATAGCCGCATGATTTTCAAACATCTTATATAAGAGATTTTCTCCCAAGTTTGAATTTGAAATTCAAACTTGGCTCCAACTAAAAGTGTCTCCTCTAATCTAGCAGTTATTGTCTCAATCTAAAGTCGTAACCAATATTCTATCTAACTCCACGAGTTGTAGCCTTTTACAAGATTCTCCAAAGGTATAAACTTTTTTACAATGGTAAATTATTAAGCAAGTACAAGCTATGGTTCATATGAGTCATCAAATTCGTCCTAATATAGTCTTCCATGATAAGAAAAATGTGAAGGATTGTACATTTGCACCAAAAAGGCCTTTCCTGATGCATTTGGTTCTAATGAGTGTGATGGAATCGATGTCCTCAGGCATAAGAGATGTGGAGGCTCGTAGATTGAAGTGTTCTTTAGGTGTGTCAATTATGATTGCATGTCATGTTGTATAAAGGTACCCAACATATAAATGGTTTGCATGTATTTTTCATTTTGATCAAGGGATGGTATTTCAAGTCCACCGTGTGTGCCAGTGTTAGGGGCACATTGGAACTTAGGGTCATATTACACATACTTTGTAATAGAAAAGGCATGTACTACGGTTCATTTGAAGGGTGACGGAAGTGTAGGTCTGAAGAGCCTTTAAGGAAACTTTCTTGTATAAATATTGAAAATGAAGTAATGAAAATCCTCTCCCATTTTTCTTTGCCATCCAATGGCAAGTGACATATACATTTTCTTGTGTTAGTTAAGAATAAATTAGTTCTTGTAATTTGTCTCACTGTTTCTTGTTGCTTGTTTGCTAAGTTTTTCTATGGTGGTGTACATGAGTCTCTGCCCTCCTTCTCTCTCATGCTTTGTTTTCCTCTCTCTTGCATGGCATGAACAACAACCATGCAACAACACATAAGCACTTCGGACTTTGTGTTCAATGGATAAACCCTTGCATGCTTGTAAAACTCATCAATTAAATTCATGAAGTATAACTGATTCCCGAATGAAGTTTTCCACATAGGAGGACAAACATCACTATCAACCAGCTACAATTTATGTGTAGTTCTAAGTGAACTATCTTTTTAGAAGGAATAACACGCCATTTTACCCAAAATCTAGCCTTCGTAGGCATGTTTAGAGGATCCCTCAAGTTTGAGTACAGAGAACACCCTTTTAGCTTCTTGCAAGTAAGGAAATCTAGCAAAAATCAGATGCCCAAATTCTGCATGCAAAATCTTTATATTTGAGATAGCCTTAACGTCATGAAATTCACATGCTACATCATTTACATATTTTGAAAAATCTACGAGATAATACAACCCGTGACATGAAATGCCAAAAGTGATGAGAACATCACCATTCTAGAGATCATGAACTATACATTGATCATCAACAAATTTGACAGCCTAGCCAATTTGGCTAATAGATTAAGTATTGTATGTTGTGCTCCAAGCTTCTTCTTTTTCCTCGTGTTGTTCGTGTGCTTTTGCAGACCTAAAACTCCAATAATTGGTATCAGAACATGTCACCGCTTCATCTAAGGGGTCTTTAACACCCATTCAGACTTAGTCTCAAAATCACAAGAAAATTGATGAGCATACTCAAGCCAATTAGGAGTTCAAAGAAGCTTCATTGTGTGTGTCGAATTCGTGATTTGAGCTCATTTCAACATCCAAACGTACTATTGTAGTGCTTGTGTAGAAAATTTCATGTTTTTGTGCCAAACATATATACATGTTTTGGTTTGCAAGTATACGAGCCTTGAAGTCTGCTATAGGTTTAGCAAAACTTGACAGGGTAGTTGTGTTCAACTTTTTGAGATACAATCATTTTTCTACATCAAGGTATTTAAGTCAGTGGCCATGGCTAAAAGTAGTGATGTATTCTGTATGTTGGCTATTGAGGATAATTTGGATGGTACCAGTTACCCATCATGTGCATATATGATGCATCATGCATTGGTTGCAAAAGGATTATGGAATATTGTGAATAGTGTTGAAAAATGTCCTACTAAAGCTGCAAATACAGCTAGTGAAGCTTGATGTGGATGGCATTAAGGATGATATTCTTTAGGTTCCTATTTTTGGTGCAGGTCTTGTTGCACCTACTGTAGAGAAACTTCATTGGGATGGTAGAGATGCTTAGGCACATGCATTGATAGCCTTATCTGTCAAACATGCCATTATTCCTCACATTCACTCTTGCAAAATAGCAAAGAATGCTTGGGATACACTTATCACTTTATACCAGGCAAGGAATGAGGCTTGTGTTGCTTACCTTTGAAAATAGTTGGAGAGTGAGCACATGAACAAAGGTTTGAAGGAGCAGTTGATTTTTGATGATCAAGTCTTGCCAAAAAATTCACTTGTTCAAACTGTTATGAATGGTCTTCCATATTATACCATAGTTTTTCTTTTACTCTTGGATTGATGACGAAAGACAATACAAAAGCCTTAACGTTTGAGGATTTAGTATATGTTATGTTGCTAGAAGATCAATCTAGCCAGAACAGGTCCATTATGTGTGTTAGAGATCAAGCTTTCCTCGCTAGTGAGAAGGGCAAAGATAAATGGAGCTCATCTACTAGTAAGAAATAATATGCTAATTTTTCACAATCAAAGAAGGATGACAAAGATGAAAAGAAAATGGAAATGCAGAAATTATTTGCAAATATTGTAAAGGAAATGATCATGTCATAAGGATTTATCGAAAACTGGCTCCAAAAGAGGCAAAGAAAAAAGAGGCTGGAATGGTTGTTGTAGAGGCCTCTACACCCAAATCAGTCTAGAAATCTTGTGTAGAGTGAAGAATGGGAATTTAATACTATTTGCAATTATGACCCATCTTCTCATGAACAATGTGTGTCCATAGTAGACTTAGATGTTTGGTATTTTGATAGTGGGGCAACCAAACATGTTGCCTCACAATGTAGTTTCTCCACTTCACTTGAGCCTACCCTTATAGAGAATAGTGTCACATGTGCCAATAACTCCTGTTATCATATTATGGGAGTTGGTGAGATCATTTTGATTATTACTGATGGTAGTTGTTTTACATTGTCGAATACTTTATTTGTGCAAAGGATCAAGAAAAATCGGTTATTAGTTTCAGCATCGGCCAAGATTGGCTTGGTTGTGAAATTTTTGATGCCATTTGTAGAGTTCATGATTTGTCAACTAGAAATGTCATTATTGCTTGGAATTTTATGTCTGGGGTTGTATAAGCTCATAGACTATGCAAAATTTGTGAATGATTCAGCATGTGTAGTTCAAGATTCTCAGGCTATATTAGATGCAAAGCTTTGGCATGCACACTTGGCATGCAAAGCTTTGTCTGCTATGCCACTAGAAATGTGGAATGGTGTCCTCTCTTACCAAACTTGAGGAACCTACTAAACATGTCTGTGAACCAAATTTGAATTTTTCTAGTTATCTCTAAAGATGTGTATGAAACTTTGCTGCTTCTTTTTACAAGTGGAAAGTCTAGTGCTAGTCCAAATGATGCAATTTCTCAGCCTTTGCAGGTTCCACATGACGATGCAGATAATTCCATTTTCTGATGTAGATTTACATGATGCACTTGTTGATGAGAGGTCTGATATAGAGGAGGCAAAAGCTATGCCTAAATGGTTGGTGTAGACTTTGCGATATAACAAATTAGATGCACCTCTATCATATCCTACTCGTTCAGGATCTCATAGTGCTTCTTCTACATCAAATTGCTATGCTATGGCTACTTCTAGTCTTTTTTATGAGAATGAGACTGTTTCATTTGATGAAGCAGAAAAGTCAAAAAATTGGATGGCTTCTATGCAATCAGAATATGATGCTATTATGAAAAATGGTACCTGGTCTTTATGTGATGCCTCCTAGCAAGAAGTCCATTGGCACTACATGCATATACAAGCTGAAGCATAAGCGTGATGGAATAGTTGAGAGGTATAAGGCTAGGTTTGTTGCAAAAGGTTATGCTCAAGAAAGAGACATTGATTTTGATGATACCTTTGCTTCTACATGACGAATGACTACTATTCATAGAATATGTGCACTTGCAGCTCATTATGTTTGGAACGTACATTAGTTGGACATTAAAAGTGCATTTTTGAATGATGAATGGCATGAAGAAGTGTATGTTCTTTAGCCCTATAGTTTTGCAGAGAAATTGCATGAAAACAAAGTGTGCAAGCTGAATAAGGCATTATATGGTTTGAAGCAAGCACCACGTGCTTGGTATGAAAAGATACATGCCTGCTTGACTGCACATGGTTTTGAGAATAGTCCAACTGAGAGCACCCTATATGTTAAGTGTGCAAATGATATGCTTTTGATCATTGTTGTCTATGTTGATGACATGTTTCTCACTAGTCCTAATGAAAAACATATTGCTAATTTTAAGGCTGATTTGCGTGCCTCATTTGAGATGTCCGATTTGCGGCATTCACATCATTATTTGGGCATTTGGTTTATGCAACTTGATGGCGGAATAGCTGTGTCAAAACAAATATATTGAAACATTATTGTAGTGTTTTGGGCTTGAAGATCTATTGCCATTCCTATGGAAATAGGTTTATCGTTGAGTCTTCATGATGCTAGTGATGCATTTGATATTTTTGTCTTTCAACAAGCCGTTGGATGCTTGATTTACTTATGCATTACTCGACCAGATATTTTGTTTTTTGTCTCATAAATGATCAAGTTTATGCATTGCCCAGGTGGGCTAAGCACATCTTTTGCTACTTGAGTGGTACACGACTACTTAGATTGTTTTATCTGAAGGGGAGATTACTATTGTCAGATTTACATGCTTTTTTCTGACTCTGATTGGGTTGGTTGCTATGACACTCATGTCTCCACCAGTGGTTTTTGCTTCATGCTTGGTAGCTCATGCATATCATGGTTGAGCAAGAAGCAGCCTACTATGCCCACTTCTAGTTGTGAGCCTACTGTGTCCACATAGAAGAATGTTGCAGACTTTTTCACAAAGGCTCTGCGTAGGGATAAGTTTGAAGCTTTTTGCAAAGCTTTGGACTTACAACTTTTTGTCGATTGATGCCACATAGCTTGGGCACTTCCTTACATATGTGTGTCAGCTCCTTGTTCACCACATCACTCCAGGGGGGATTTGTTGGTATATTTTGATACAAGTGTGTGTGAACACACTAGGACCGTGAGGGCACTTTTTCCTATTTTTAGGAGGTTTCTTCCCTAGCTTGTATATATGCCTATAAACCTAATGTGTTACTAATCTTTTGTACATTCTCTTGGTAATACATTTAGTATTGTGTGTTGTGCTCCAAGATTCTTCTTCTTCTTCCTTGTGTTGTTCATGTGCTTTTGCAGACCTAAAACTCCAAGGGATGGATCATAGAAACGATTAAAGAATTTTTATTCTTGATTCCAAATAGGATTAGAAAAATCTATTTTAGGTGTAGAGGCCTTTGTAGCAACCATTCAACCTCATTCTCCTTTGCCTCCTTTGCTGCAAGTTTAGGAAAACTCTTAATGCCATGATCATTTGCCTTATAGAAGTTTCAAAACTATTTATGCTTTTCTATTTTCTTATCATCTTTGCCTTCCATCTTTGATTGTTCAATACTAGATTTTTTTTTTTTTTTTGCTTTCTAGTAGATGAGCTCCGTTTACCTTTGGCCTTTTGCATAGCTAAGTAAGCTTTATCTACAACATGCTTAATTGACATGCTTTACCTGCATTTATCTTATTAGTACCATCCAACTTATGCTTGATAGTCTAGATACAAAATACATCATTTCTTTCAACCATGACAAGTGTCTAAACACCTGATGTGAAAAATTCATTATATGTCAAAACATTGAATAGAAATACCCAAATCAGCTTTTGTAGATTTGTAGTAGACTTCGAGACACTTGTACTAGCTAAGGAGAAATCATATATATGTTTGGTACAAAAGGATGAAATTGCCTGCATATTCCTTATGATAATGCATTTGGAGGCCAAAACAAGCTCAAATTAAAATCTTGAGACCACATAGCAAAGGTGTTTTGAAGTACTTATCGCTTCAAGTATGATCATCAATTTTTATGTGACTATGAGACTATCACTAGAGGGATGTCAAGGATGGCATCGAGAAATTGGTGATGCGCTTTGATACCGATTGTTGGAGTTCTAGTTCTATAGAAGCACATGAAGAACACAAGGAAGAAGAAGAAGAAGAAGAAGCTTGGAGAGCAACAGAACACTAAATGTATTACTAAGTGAATGTACAAAGATAAATGAGCTATTAGGGTTATACGCATATATACAAACAAGGGGGAAAAAATATTATAAAGAGGGAAGAAAGTGTCTCGATGGTCCTAAGTGTGTGCATACACATCACTAGTGTAACATATCAATAGGAATAAATGCATATTTGCATCCCATTCATCATATACATTGAAAAACTTATGGCTCACTAGGGAAAGGTAGATATTCATACTAAGAAAAGGGGAATCCATATAGTGGTGATATCTCTACTCTCCGTATCCATCAGAAATTTTTCATATCTATAATATAACTTACCAAGACATGTACATGTCCTTCAAAAGACTTTTCCTTCTATCGAAACATGAAGTACATCCTTCCAAAGGCTTTTCCGACTAACCACTTTATCTTGATATTTTTTTACTTTAACTTTATAAAAAGGTTCCATGTACTGGTTTCTTCATTGTTTCTCTACAAGATAAACCATCTATATGAATATAGAGCTTTGGATGATTCATATATATTTCTCTTTGTCCTCTCCTTTAGTATTTTTACTAGTTTTTTATTTCTCATAGATTCCACAGCATGAGTGGAGTGGTAAATACCACCAGTGGAATGATCAGTATACTTATTTTAAAATCACTCATATTTAAAATATTATTGATGCTTCATATCACTCACCATACTCTATTTTAACTTGTTTATTAGGCTTCTTAATGCATCTTTTCATAGTATATAGTTTCCCTACTCCTATTTTCTCGATATGATTTCTTGCTAGCAGTTAATCAATAGTTTTGTCCATTTTCCTCTGTGTGTTTATATCTTAGTTTCAGACACACACAATATTATTTGTTTTAATACATAACTATTTTGAAATCATGGAGGATTTGAAACAGGGTGAGTACATAAAGAAAAAAAACATTGTTCTCATCAAAATTTCTCTTTAGGTTGTACTATTACCACAACAGGCACATCTAAAGATTTCAATCAATCCATCTTTCTTAAACGCTTTTACCTTCCACGTTACTTAGTTCTTCACGTTTCTCTTCAAATTTTCATATCTCGCAAAGGTCATCTCTTTCACTAAGAGAAGCAAAGATCAAATGAATTTGTATAAACAAGCAAGATGTAAGGTACCTACGTAAATTATATAGGATATGTCAATTTGAATTTTCATTTATACAAGATCCTACTCTAAACGACACAATGGGTTGTCTCTTGATGGGAATTGATAATTGCAATGATAGACACATATGTACATTAGTTTAAGTTTTATTTCATGCATTGATATTATCCTTAAAAATTCACATCTTTTATCCATAAGAATAGTTTTCATCTTTCAATAAGGAAGAAGAAAATAAGGACCACCAACTACAATAGAGATGAATCTCCTTGTAACTTTATGCCTATATACATAAATCTTGCTAATGGTTTTCCTACTCTAGAATATTGATAATATCCATCCAAGTGTTGCCCATGTAACTACATGTGCTCCAAGTGTCCTAGTTAACTAGAATTAGAACCTGTTGGAAGCTTGGGCTTGGGTTTGAGTAGGATATACTCTACTCTTTTTGCTCCTTGGATGTTAATCCAAGACCTTCTATGAAAGGCTCAAACAACTTATCCACTAGGCCACACCACATCACTTGGTATTAAGAGTGTTAGAGCTTATAGTTAAGTCCAACTTTAGGAAATTGGGCCGCCACATGATCGATCAAATTATTTTTTAACTTAGACTCGACATTAAGGAAGCATCTTCTAAGATTGAATAGGTTCTACATAGAACATCAATTAATGATTTTTCATCTACTTACCAATTCAAACTAGCTAGAATGAGTTAGATATTCTATTGGAGTCAAGTCCAAAGGCTTAAGGGTTGAGAACGAATAATTAGAACTCTATGTAACTAACTCAAACTTATACAGAAATTAAACTCTATGAGACTCAAAATTTTAACATGAGAGTTATCTTATTACTTTCAAATTTTTAGCAAACAATACTACATTTCATTCATGAAAGTGCATGTGCTTGCATGCAAATACACGTTCTTGCATGCAAAAAATATCCAATCATTCTTTTACTATACTTGGAATGCATGAACTCCTTGCACCCATTTTTAAGCACTAAACATAGTAGTTTTGCTTCCTTTTTCTATGTTAGATTCCCAATGAGTCCATCCATTTTGGACTTCTCTGCTCAAAACGCAAGGTGAGATTATGAATTTGAGGAGGAGGATCACATGGAGGTGTTCATGCCATAATCTACATAGCTACATATCTAATCATATATATATTTCCCTCTCACTAGAAATACATATGGCCTCTCACATGAGTGCCACATAACACTCATTTGAGAGCCCATCTCGATCCAATTAAAGCATGGTTTCCCACCCACTCTAGTTTCTCTAATCATGAGACCATGTGGCACTCATGTGAGAGGCAATGCTATGTTAGAATCCTGATGAGTCTATCCATTTTGGACCCTTGCTCAAAACTCGAGGTGAGATGATCACTTGGAGGAGGATGACCAGGACTCATAGAAGCTCTCAGTAACACGATGATGTTCATGCCATAATCCGCCTAGACACTTATCCAATCATAGATATATTTCGCGCTCTCTAGACATACAATATGGCCTCTCGCATGAGTACCACATGGCACTCATATGAGAGCCTAGCTAGATCCAACTAATGGGTGGGTTCCTTTCATCTATCAACATGTGAATGCATACACTTTAGTGCTTCTAGATACATTTTCTAAAGAAAAAGATGTTTGGTATGTCCATAAAATAATTCCATCTTAGAGAATGATGGAACTCATTCTTTTCAATGTGCAAAGTAAAAGAGTTTAAGTATAAATGCATGAAAGTTCTTAAATTCTTATCCATTCAAATATTGTATGCTTACTTTCTTTGAACTTGCATTTCTATATTAATAATATCAAAATTGAAGATTTTTTCTATGTGAAGTAAATGAAAGATATGACAAAAAAATATTGAAATGAAACACTACTTAAAAAATACTTATCCTCATCCCAAGCTACATCCTTCCTCTAGTCCTTCAAAAGAACCATCCTCTACCTTTGAGGCTTCAAATGCAAGACCAAGAGAAATTTCTTCTCTTGTATCTAACATCAATTCTTAGTGCTTCTTCAATTCACATAAGCTTAGAAAATGAGTTCTTGGTGTATATAAATTCCATGCAAAAGATGGAGAAGGAGATTGGCATGTATTGTTGTTCAGAGATCACATTTCATTCATAAGCTATTTTTCTCTTGGACTCTTTTTTGACAATGGATTGTTTCATTTCATCAAACAGTTCTTTTTTCCCAACACTAAATATGTATGCTTATATGATTGTTGCGTGATATGTTTACCTCCAATAATCGTTTCAATTGTTTTGTTTCTCAAGTTTGGGGACAAGTTTAGTTGTAGATTTTCTATTGTCCTCTTCATTTTTTTCTTCTTTCATTTGTTTCTCTCTCATTTATTCTTCTTGTTCTTTTTTTCTTCCGTATGTGCTTCATGTGCATAGAATTAAAAATACCTCCACTACAATGAATCAATTCATAGGGCAATGGAATATACAATTTAATTTATTTTTAATATGTCCTCTTAAGAAGGACTAATATATATATATATATATATATATATATATATATATATATATATATATATATATATATATATATATATATATATATATATATATATATATATATATATATATATATATATATATATTCATTTTTGAAGTCTAGAGATTGAAGCCTAGATCCTATTCTTATGGTTCTAATTACTCGACCATATTAAGAAATAAAAGTTCCTTATTGTCAAGGAAAGATCTCAACTTTTCGCCAAGAGTTAAAAAACGAACACTCCTTATAAAAAGTAATAAAAGTAATCCTTGAAACAGGATCAAAATACTTGAAAAAGGATCAAACCCCTCTCGAAAAGGTTCTTGTTTCATTTGACTCTTGAATTCTTTGAACTCATGGATATCCAATATTGGAGCTATTTATTTCTTTGAATTCTTGAGCACATCAAAGGATTCTAGATTGTGTGTTAAAGTTCTATTATATGTTGAAATATTTTCCAAAATAGAATTCTCCTTCTCATTTATTAGGCAAAAAAAAACTTTAAGGACATGCTCTTCTTGATTTCTTTAATCTTGAATTGTGAAAAAATCATTAAACTTGGTCATAATCTCTTGATCTCTAGAAACCAAATGTTCTTCTATTTCCTATTAATATTCTCTCTTTATCAAAGTTTTTTTTAATAATTCCAAATGGATGTTTACCATTAGGACCCTTTCTTTGAGAAAAATATTAGAGAAAAATTTATGTACAAAACAAGGAAATGTTCACACTCCTCTTATTTTCTTGATTTTAGAAAGTGGGGAGAGGTTTGTGATGGAGAATGTTAATCTCCAAAAGAACAACTTATTCTTGTGATTAGAACACCTCTATACCAAGAATAAGTCAAACACTTCACTAATTTAGAGGATCAATTGCTAATTACCAAAAGATTAACAAATCTGTGAAGAAGGTGATACACAGAAAAGTCTGCTGCACTATTTATCAACATTGACCTATCAAATCTGTAAAGTTTTTGATGAAACTTTGTACGAAGTATCTCCTAGAGATTGCGCAACTATTCCAAGTTGAATTACTCCAAAAGATTAAGTATAACTTGAGAAATTGATTTCACAAGTTACCTATGTCAGAAACTGTTACTTAGAACAGTCGACTTTACACCTGTAACTTTTAAGACTTGGTTTTCCTTGAATAGAACCCGTTTTACAAAATGCTTCTAGACATAAGTAGCTTATCTTCCAACTTAAAGATTAAGCCCTCACTCATGCAAAACTTTAAACTGTGCTAGGAGAAATGATCAAAACATTGACTTCGAAATATGCGCCTGTTTTAGGAACCAATGAATACACTTCACATATGAATGTTCCTACACTTAATTCACTCAGCCTGATTGCAATTGGAAGCTGAAACTTTGCACAGAGGTCAAGCAACTCTCAACTTAGACTTGTACAAAAGCATTCCACGATTGATCTACTGTAGAAGGAGAACACGCAGAAACATCGGGCACAAAATTTTCCATTAACTCAGAGAAAATACAACTGAGTGATGAGAGCTAACTCAAATTCACTTTCCTCTCTCTTATGACTTCTATCTTCCTCATTCTTGACTTCTAACTAATATCACATAAGCTCTCATTTGCTCTCATACATGCCCCGACTTTTCTCAAGGTATTTATAGATAATTTGTACATAATTCTTACTGAACAAAAGATCTAAGTCATCTATGACTATGCTAATGTACATATGTGTACACTTCTCTTGTCCTCTGATTGTGATCTTCTTCCATACTTTAGGAATTGATTCTTCCTTCATCATTTGATCTTCCAAGCCTTCAATTGGTGATTGGTATGCACCAACAGCTCCCCCTCAATCATCAATTGAGGTCTTCTCTGTCTTCTTGATACTTGCCATGTCTTTGAACCTTTGTAACTTAGGTCCATCCAAACTCTTTGTCATCATATCTGCCACTTGTTCTTTTGTTGGAGTGTACATCACTTCAATCTCTTTATCAAGTACCTTTTCCCTCAAGAAATGATACTGAATCTCTATATGCTTAGTCCTGGCATGAAAAACAGGGTTAGCTGCCAAATACAAAGAACTCATATTGTCTCCAAAAATTATTGGAGTACTATGATTAGTCTCAAAACTCTTCATCAATGTCTTCAACCATATGACTTCTTTTGCAGCTTCTACCATTCCCTTATACTCAGCTTCTGTGGATGATAAAGCAACTGTATGTTGCTTCTTTGAACACCAAGACACTAACTTGTCTCCAACATAACATAGATATCCATGAGTAGACCTTCTATCATCTGAGTCACCTGCCCAATCTGCATCACTAAACACTTTGATTCTTGTGTCAGAAGTGTAACCATAATACAAACCTTCACTTAGGGTTCCTTTGATATATCTGAGTACCCTTTGGGCTGCAATCCAATGAGTCTTCTTTGGACAATGCATGAATTGTGACAACACACCTACTGCATATGATAGATCTGGCCTTGTCAAGGTAGCATAGATTAGACTACCTACCAAACTCTGATATTTCTTCATGTCATTGAACTCTTCACCTCCATACCTGCTTAATTTATGATTTACCTCCAATGGTGTAGTTGAGGTCCTGCAATCTTCCATGTTAAACTTGACTAGAAGATTCTTCAAGTATCTCTTTTGTGAAACATATACTCCATGTTGAGTATACACAATCTGCATTCCTAGAAAATAAGATAAGTTTCCCAAATCACTTATCTTAAACTCCTTCTCTATTTGCTTCTTGAGTTCATTGATTCCTTGAGCATCTGTTCCTGTAACAATAATATCATCAACATAAATGCACATGTAAATATATCCATTTTCACTTGCCTTCACTAGCAAGCTACTATCTGCCTTTGATGCTTGAAAACCACATTCATTCAAGAACTTGACCAATCTGTAATTCCAAGCTCTTGGGGCTTGCTTCAACCCATATAAAGCTCTCTTGAGCTTACACACATAATCTGATCCAATTGATTCCATGAAGCCTTCTGGTTGCTCCATATATACTTCATCTGCAATATAACCATTAAGAAATGCATTCTTCACATCCAATTGTGATAATTTCCATCCCTTGCAAGTAGCAATGGCAATCAATGTCCTAATTGTAGACATCTTAGCAACAGGACTAAAGGTTTCATCATAATCTACCCCATAAGTTTGGGCATAACCTTTAACCACAAGTCTAGCCTTATATCTAGACACCTTACCATCTGCAAACCTCTTTGTTTTATATACCCACTTGCATCCAATGACTTTCTGATTCTTTGGTCTTGGTACTAGTTCCCAAGTTTCATTTTCAAGTAGAGCATCATACTCTTCTTGCATTGCCTTCTCCCAATTCTGTTTACCTTTGGCTTCTTCAAAAGTAGTTGGGTCTTCTTCTGTTTTCACAATGTAGGCATAATCTTTTGTTGTTAGGAAAGATGTATCATAACTATACCTTATAGGCTCTTTCCTTTCTCTTGTAGATCTCCTGATTTCTGCACTTCTTGAAGTTTCAGCCTCATTTGATTCTGGATCAAATCTTGGCCCTTCTTCTACATGATCCTGCACTCTACATCTAGAGTCAACTTCATCAACAATTTCTTCACATACTTTTACCTTTGCCTTTCCTTTCCTTTGAATTTCTTCAACACCTGTATACTCATTTGGTGATCCTGTATACCACACATTTTGCTCATCAAATGTTACATCTTTAGAAACAAGAAATTGCTTTGTGGATGGACTCCACAACCTGTAACCCATTTGTCTATCATCATATCCAATAAACACATACTTCTCTGCTTTTGGTTCTAGCTTATGTCTTAATTGTGAAGGAACATAAGCATATGCAATACATCCAAATACTTTGCAATGATCAAGACTAGGCTTCTTACCCCACCATGCTTCATAAGGGGTTCCTCCATCCAAAGCTTTGCAAGGCAACCTATTCACAAGGTATGTTGCAGTGTTAATGGCCTCTGCCCATAAGTAATTTGGACAATTCTTTTCCTTCATCATGGCTCTTGCAAACTCTACAAGAGTCCTATTCCTCCTTTCTGCTACTCCATTCTGTTGAGGGGAGTACCTGCAAGTTACTTCTCTTTTGATACCTGCATTCCACAAATAATCATCAAACTCTTTTGAGAAATACTCTCCCCCTCCATCTGATCTTAACCTCTTTAGCTTTTGTCCTGTGATCCTTTCTGCATAGACATGAAAATGTTTGAATGTCTTGAAAACTTCTGATTTATCCTTGATTACATACAAAGTAATCCACCTGGTTGCATCATCAACAAACAACACATAATATCTGGATCCATTTATGCTATAGTCCCTTGAGGGACCCCATACATCTGTATGAACCAATTCAAGCATGTTTGAATACTTGTACCCTGATTTGTTATAAGAACTTTTATGTGCTTTACCTAATTGACAAGCTTCACACTTGTACACCATATGTTGCCCTTCAATGTTTGGCAATCCAAGCACCACCTGATTCTTTGACATCTCCTTTATAGCTCTCTCATTGAAATGACCTAGCCTCTTATGCCATAGGTCTAATTCAGATACCTTTTGACCTCCATAGGTAAACAATGCATGTCCCACATTACCTTGGACTTTGAGAGTGAACAATCTTCCTTCCTTTTTACCTGCAATTATGGTTCTATATCCCTGATTTGGATCTTGTACATAGACACCATCATTTGTAAATCTTACCTCATATCCTTTCTCCACAATTTGCCCTACACTTATCAAATTTTTAGGAATAGTAGGGACATAAAGTACCTTGCTCAGAAGTGTACTTCCACTCTTTGTCTTCACTGATCCAATGCTCTCCACTTTATGTTTGGTATTGTCACCTGTTTGAACTGTAT
>MU261676.1:0-2500 GCA_020310875.1 Ceratopteris richardii
GCTTTGAACCTAGAAATAGATCCATCTGAATTCCTCTTTACTTTATACACCCACTTATTACCTATTACCTTCATGTTCTCCTTCTTGGGCACTAGAGTCCATGTTTGATTTTCCTCAAGTGCGTCGATCTCTTCTTGCATTGCCTCTTTCCATTCGGTGTACCTGCTTGCATCTTCATAGCAATCGGGCTCATGATCTTCGACTAGTTTGTTCATATATGCATAATGTGTTGCCATGTATGAATCATAAGTAAACCTTTGAGTTGGATACTTAACTCTAGAAGACTTCCTTTCTTCACCTTTTGGAGGAATAAACCTCCTTTGCCTTGGGAACTTGATCTCTTTCTTTGACGTGGCTTCTTTTTCCATCATGTGTCCTTCATCATCTTCAACTTCATTACCTTCTTCATCCAACTCCACCAATGTTGCTTTGCCTTTGTTGATTGATTGTGCTTCATAGCTTGATGAAGATCTCCCCCTCCATGGTGAGTTCATGCTTGAACTATCTTCATTGATGGAACACCTTGGGCCGCTTAGCTCTAGGTCGATTTGTTCTTCATCATGTCCATGCTTTTCTTCTTCATAGTCCCGCATACAATCATACTTCTTATCCCAAGGGAGTAGCTCATCAAATGCTACATCCCTTGATATCCTCAAGTCCTTTGTGTTTGGGTTGAAGCACCTGTAACCTTTATGATCATTTGAATATCCTAGAAACACACACTTTTCTGCATTTGGTTGTAGCTTGTGCCTCAATTCACTTGGCACATGTACATAACAAGTACATCCAAATATCTTCAAGTGGGAAAGATCAGGTTTCTTACCATAATAGGCTTGATATGGTGTCAAGCCATGGATCCCTAAGGTAGGAGCCCTATTCATTAGATACACGGCGGTATTTGCGGCATCACTCCAAAACATGTTAGGTACATTCATCTCATTAAGCATTGCTCTAGCGATCTCAGAATTGTATCTATTCTTTCTCTCTGCTACTCCATTTTGTTGGGGTGTGTACCTGCATGTTACTTGCCTCTTGATGCCTTGATCCATTAAAAAGTCAGAAAACGCATTTGAGAAATATTCTCCCCCTCCATCGGACCTTAGCTTCTTGATATATGTACCTGTTTCCTTCTCTACCATTGCCTTGAATGCTTTGAAACATGTAAACACATCTGATTTGTTTTTGATGAAATAAACCCAAACCATCCTTGTACAATCATCTATAAAAGTGACAAAGTACTTGTTACCTCCAATGGATTGCTCTTTCATTGGCCCCCACACATCTGTATGTATCAACTCCAATGGATGTTGGCTTATGTAGCCACTCTTCTTGAATGGAAGTCTCGCTTGCTTCCCTAGTTGACAAGATTCACATAAATGCTTCATACCTTGTCCTTGGAAGTTGGGAAGACCTTCACCAGCCTCTTGAATTGCATTTCCTTCATTCTTTGTATGTTGATGTGACCTATCCTCTTGTGCCACAAGTCCAACTCCGAAATCCTCTTGTTTCCATATGTGAAGTAGACATGTTGAGTAGAATGAGAATTTACCTCCAAAGTGAAGAGTCTCCCTTGCTTCTTTCCTCTTGCTATGACCTTGTAACCTTGCTTAGGGTTCTCCACAAAGCATCCACCTTTGTTGAACCTTACTTGATAGCCTCTTTCAACCATTTGCCCAACGGACACCAAGTTCTTTGTGATGGTAGGTACATGCAAGACATCCTTGAGACATCTTCCTTCCTCCTTGTCATCCAAAGCTACATCTCCAACATGGGAGATCTCATGGGCTGTATCATCACTTGTTTCTACATGTCCTTTACCTTTGGGAACATGTAGATTAGTAAACCAAGAAGCATTGCAACTCATATGGTTGCTACATCCACTATCAATATACCAAGTGTTATCTACTTTGCTTGAATTCCCATTCATGTGCATCATCAAGAGATTGTCATTTTCTGAACTTGTAGAAGCATAATTACCTTGGCCCTTTGTATGAAGAACCTTGATTATAGTTTCCTTTGGTTTCCTCCTTGGTAGCAATCTCTAGCATAGTGGCCAAACTTGCCACATATGTAACATCCTTCGCCATCTTGATTCCTGTTTTGTTGATGTCGTCCTCCTCCTTCCTCTTGATCTTCCTCTCCCTCTTGTGATGAGGTGCCTTGGTCATGTCCTTGATTTCTTGAGTGGCCTTGCCTTCCTCCAAACCTTCCTTTGCCCCTTCCTTGTCCTTGTCTTCCTTTGCCCCTTTGATTACCTGCATAGAAAACTTCTGCATCTTTGCTTTTAGTTGAACTTCCACCTATGTTCATTTCTTCGGTGACCATGAGAGCAACCAATTGCTCAAAATCGGGAAGATTATCCCTTACATAAACTGAAGTGGTAAGGGTTTCCACTTCTCATCATCTCTCAAACCATTGAGAGTATAAGCCACAAGATCGTCATCGTCTACGTGGCTTCCAATGGATCCCAATGCATCTGATAACTCCTTGACCTTAAGTA
>MU261676.1:10000-94310 GCA_020310875.1 Ceratopteris richardii
TAGATAAAATGCATTTTGGTTCGCTGTGATGTTGTTTTTGTGGAAGATGTTATTCAACCTTTAGTCTCATGTACTAAAGAGACATCTGTTAGCTTCAAAGAAATGTATAATACTTTGCTACATCTTTTTACAACTGGAAAATCTAGTGCTGGTCCTAATGAGGCAACTTCTCAGCCTTTGCACATTTCATGTGATGATGCAAATTGTTCCATTGCTAATGCAGATTTACATGATGCACTTGTTGATGAGAGAGCTGATATTGAGCAGGTAGAAACTATGCTAAAATGGCTAGTGTAGACTTTCTCTGGCAACAAATTAGATGCACCTCTATCATAACATACTCATTTAGGATCTCATAGTGCCTCTTTTGCATCAGATTGCTATGTTATATATTCATCTAGTCTTTGTGATGACAAACATGTTTCATTTGATGAAGCAAAAAATTCAAAAAATTGGATGGCTACTATGCAATCTGAATATGAGGCTATAATGAGAGTGGTGTCTCGTCTTTATGTGACTTGCCTCCTAGAAAGAAGGTCATTGGCACTAAGTGGTTATACAAGCTAAAGTGTAAGCCTGATGGAACAGTTGACAGGTATAAGGCTAGGCTTGTTGCAAAGGGTTATGTGCAAGAAAAAAGCATTTATTTTTAACAAACCTTTGCACCTACATGTTGTATGACTACTATTCATAACATCTGTGCACTTAGAGGTCATCATGGTTGGAATATACATCACTTGGACATTAAAACTGCATTTGTGAATGGTGACTTTGAATGAAGAATTGTATGTTTTTTCAGCCCCATGGCTTTGTGCAAAAAGGGCATGAAAACCAGGTGTCTAAGTTAAAGAAGGCATTTTATTGTTTAAAGCAAGGACCACATTCTTAGTATGAAAAGATACATGCCTATGTGATTGCACATCGTTTTGGGGATGACCCAACTAGAAGCACCTTATATGTTAAGCATGCAAATGATGTACTTCTGATCATTGTTGTTTATGTTGATGACATGCTACTCATTGGTCATCATGAGAAGCATATTGCTGATTTTAAGGTTGATTCGCATGCCTCATTTGAAATGTCTAATTTGAGGCATTTGCATCATTATATAGGCATTCACTTTATGCAAGTGGATGGCGGAATAGCTTTGTGTCAAATGAAATATATTGACACATTATTGCAACATTTTGGCATTGAAGATTATAAAACTATTACCAGTGCTATGGAGACAGGCTTACAATTGAGTCTTCATGATGTTGGAGATGCATTTGATGTTGTTCTCTATCAACAGGCTATTGGATGCTTGATTTACTTATGCATTACGCGGCCAGATATTCAGTCTGTTGTCTCCCAAGTGAGCAAGTTTATGCATTGCCCAGGTGTCCAGCACTGGCAGGTGCTTAAGCACATCTTTCACTACTTGAGTGGTACCCAGCCACTTGGATTTTTTTATCCCAAGGGTGGATCACTACCGCTAGATTCGCATGCTTTTTTCGATAGTGATTGGGTCAGTTGCTATGATACTCATTTGTCCACTACTGGCTTTTGCTTCATGCTTGATAGCTCATGTATATCTTGGTTGAGAAAGAAGAAGCCTCCTATGGCCACTGCCGATTGCGAGGCTGAGTATAGGGCAACTTTCATAGTGAATGTAGAGTGTGTGTGGCTTAGATGCCTTATGGCTAATTTGGGTGTTGGTCAGTCTTCTACCACCAACATCTTCACTGATAGTGAGAGTACATTGGCAGTTGCAAGGAGACCTGTGTTCCATGCTTGCACTAAGCACATTGAGGTGCATTATCATTATGTCACGAAGAGGTTCTCTATTGGAGAGACTAGCTTGGCATATGTGCTCACATAGGAGAACATTGCATACCTTTTCATAAAGGCTCTACCTAGGGAGAAGTTTGAAGCTTTCCACAAAGCATTCGACTTACTTCCTTTTGTGGAGTGATTCCACATAGCTTGGCATTTCCTTATACATGAGTGCCAGCTCCTTATTTACCACATCACTTCCAGGGGGGATTTGTTGATATATTTAGGTAGTGAGGTGTGTGTGAACACACTAGGACTGTTTGGGCACTTTTTTCCCTCTTTAGAAGGTTTTTTTGCCCCCAGCTTGAATATACACCTAATGCCTTAATGGGTGACTTATCTTTGTCCATTCTAGTGGTAATACATTCAGTATTGTTTTGTTGTGCTCCAAGCTTCTTCTTCTTCCTTGTGTTGTTTACATGCTTGTGTAGACGTCTAATTCCAATATTTACAACAATTGAACATGATAACTCTAAGTGTATCTATTGAAAATTTGTTGGATGGGAGAAATTATTTCATGTGGCAATTTTTAATGGAGCCTTATGTCATTCATAAAGGTCTTTGGGGATTAGTAATAGATACATAAGTGAAGCAACTATTACTAGAAGTTTGTACAGAAGCGGATCCAAAAGACATCAGCAATAATGGATCAATATAGATAGAATATTTATGTTTATTATATCACAAATAGTTTTGATTTCTATGCTTGGACTTATAAGAGGTTTGAATATTAGTAGAGAAGCTTGGAAGTCTCTAGAAATTCTTTTCTCAACTACCAAGAGAGAGAGGCAAACACGAATTATTGGTGAGCTGACAAGAGTCACAAAGAAGCCATGACAATCAGTTAATTACTATATTCTTGAGGTAAAATCTTTGATTGAAGCATTAGCCTTTATTGATGCATCTCCTAGTGAGGATATAAGGCTTAATTCCACATTATGTGGCTTGCAAAAAGATGAGAGATTCAAGTCATTAATTACATCTATCACGACTCGAGAGAATCTACCATCCTTTGAAAATATACAAACACTTATGATGACTAATGAAATCAAATTAGAATATGGAAAATCTTATCATTCTCAAAGGGGTAGTCAAGGTCAAGCTCTTTATACTTCATCAAATAGAGCAAGAGGTAGAGAAAATTGGATAGCATGAGGAATATTAAACAAAAGTTGAAAAGAAAGATTTAATGCTACTAGAGGAGGACATAAAATACAACAAGATCAACAAAAGCAGCAAAATTAGCAAGGTAACATTACTTGTCAATATTGAGGTAAAGTTTTCATTATGCTAGGGATTTCTTCTCCAACCTAAATAGAAGAGGTGGATTTAGAGGATGACCAAGAGGAAGAGTCCAAGGCCACATGCATCAATACAACACCATAGTGCAAGATCAGGCTTACACACAAAAGCAAAGAATTATTATGGATATGCATACAAAAACACACAAGAGGGAGGTAAACAACAAAACCTAGTATGTAGATAGTGGTTTCTCAAACCACATGAGTTATAATATGAATTTTTTTGTAAACTTACACAAGCCAAAGTTAAGAGTCAAAGTTTCTAAAGGAGATAGTATTAAGCATCAAGTAGTAACTATAATCATAACTACAATCAAAGCTACCACAACAACAATTATCAAGGAGGTTTTAAAGGAAGAAGAGATTATAAAAACTATACAGAAGACCAAGAAGATTCACTACTTGTCATGAATATGACATCCAAGAAAGGTAAAGATGATGATCATCTTTTCTATATTGATCCGGGTTGTTCCAATCATGTGGCTAGAAATGTAGCTTTATTATCTCATCTTGAAGAGGCCAAAGGGAAGCATGAAGTACAGACAAGTGATGACACTAAACACTCAGTCAAGAAAATTGGAAATGCCAAGACATCAGATGGTAATATGAGCCTCTTATGTAAGGTTTTCTATGTGTTAACTATAACCAGAAACCTCATTAGTGTTGGAGATTGTTGAGAAAGGTTTACAGGTCAGATTCACTAAGCATGGAGAATATGTGGAAGACCCTCAACAAGGCTTCAAAAGGATTGCTAAAGGTAACAAATCCAGAAGATTATTTACATTTGAGATTGAAGACACTTGGAACATAGCACTTTTCAATTATGGAGATCAAACCCTATCCGAACTGGAGATATGGCACAAAAGTCTAGGATACATAGGAGAAAGAACACTAAAGCAAATATACAGGGATCAAAGTGTGCTTGGCATTCCCAATGTGACCAAGCAATACATAATATACAAATGTGGAGCATGTCAATTTGGTAAAGCTCATAGGCAAGTATTCAACAAAAAGGGGTACATCCATGAAGACTACTTGGAGGTTGTACACACTAATGTGTGGGGTCCTAGCAAAGATCCACCAATCTCAAGATCAAGGTACTATGTATCATTTATAGATGATTAGACTAGATGGACAATCCTTTATTTCATGAAGCATAAGTATGAAGTATTTAAATGCTTCAAAAAGTACTTGGCACTAGTTGAGAACCAAATAGGAAGAAGCTTGAAGAGGATCAAATATCATGGAGGTTGTGAGTATTTTTCACATGAATTTGACTTATTTTTATAGGATAGGGTCATAAAGAGGGAAGTAACAACAAGATATACTCCTAAACTGAATGGGGAAGCAGAGAGAAGGAACATGCTAATAGTTGAAGCTGCTAGGTCAATCTTGAATGAGAAAAGCTACCAAAATACCTATGGGTAGAGGCTGTTTCCACAGAAATAGAAAGTTTTTCTTGATTTTTGAAGTGCCAAGTTATCTGTTTTGATTTGGTCATTACACATATCATTTGCAAAGTACATATATGCTTTCTTGGTATCATTTGAAAGCTTAAGGTGTGTACTAAGCATATCTGGAATCAAAGGAGGGCTGGTGTGAAGCAGGTATAGCAGCACCAACTCAATCTTCTGAGTGCATCCTACCATCACTCCCAACACTTATGTGTCTATATGGATGACATTATCATTATAGGAAATGATACTAATGGCATCAAGTAGGTTAATGCTCAACTAATGGAAAAATTTACAATTAGTGATTTTGGTTTGTTAACATAATTTCTTGGCTTAGATCTTGTGTACATAGATTTTGGTATATTTATTACTTAGAGAAAGTATATAGATGATATATTGGTAGAGTTAAAGATGGAGAATACCAAAATTGTAGGTACATCCATGCAGCTCAACCGTAAGCATAGTTCTCATGAAGGAGAACTTCTTGACGATGTTATAGGTTACCAAAATCTTATAGGGAGCCTCAACTATGCTACCCTAAGAAGAGTAGACATTGCTTATGCATGCACCAAGGAAGCCTCATATGGAAACTACCAAAAGGTTACCATGAATGAAGGGTTGTCTTCTGCGTTCACTTTTGACTTAGACATAAAGATGTATTCTGATGCAAATTGGGGCAAGCTCCAAGGATGATACAAGGAGCACGTCAAGCTACGTATCTTTTGTAGGTTCAAAGCTTATATCATGCTCATCTAAGAAGCGACCTAATGTGGCCGTATCATCTATAGAAGCAGAATACAGAAGTTTGGCAAATGCAACTCAAGAAGCTACGTGGCTTAAGCAACTATATGCAGATTTGGGGTTACACTCTTACACTCTAGTAATCTTTGGAGACAACACTAGTTCACTTCATTTGGTTGCTAATCCTATATATCATGCAAGGACTAAGCACATTGAATTTCACTATCATTATGTAAGGGAGAAATTTCTTACCAAGGATATTCAACTATCCTATGTATCAACTCATTTACAATGTGCACATATACTTACAAAGTCTTTGGATGGAACCAAGATGAATAGATTCAAATTGATGATTGTTTTGTAGGAAATCAAGGAGGAATGAAGACCAAACAAGTTAGGCTTGATTGGGAGTTGTTGATACAATAGAAACCTAGCCCACATACTTGGTTTCTTAGCATAATCCATATGATACTCTATATGATCAACATCTTGTAAAAGTCCTTCACAGTTACCTTTCCTTCACAATTACCTTTGTAAAAGAGTTCTACAACCACGTGGAGTTAGGAAGCTTTAAATCTTGATTCATTTGGTACTTGATTGATGAGAGAATATACCCTATACTTTAGGATTCACTTTTAGGTAGAACTTTTGAATTTCAATTCAAACAAACACAACTATAAAAGGAGGATCAAATGACCCACGTGTCATCTCCACTCCTTGAGATCATTGTGAAGGGGATCTATTGTAATTGAGAGCTTATCTCATAGCTCATTCACTACCTGCAACTGAGCAATGTATGCTTGCCAATGACATTGTCTCTATATAAGATTTAATATACATATTATCATTGCATTGTCATTTCACTTCTCTGCTATGACTACATCAGAATAGTGACATTCTAAGATCTTTTTCTCAATGTATGATTGATCATTTGTCATGATTCAATGCATGTTACATTTCCATAGTGTCTACTATATAGCTACAAAGTCTCACTATCATTGCCTATGTGGATCCTTAGATATAACATATCTTTACTTTCTCCTTTGTTGATTGATGCACCCTGTAATTGTCGGGAAGGTTCTATGATTTGCTAAACATCAGTCTCGGTGTATAGTACATCATTTTTTATGAGATCACTCTTTATTTGTGGCTATCTAAGATAGAAAGAGTTTCCTAAAAGGAACTAAGATAATTGGTGCTATGCTTAGAGAACTGTTCAAAACCTTGGACATGTGTAGAAATAAGAATAGGAAGTTTTTTGGTCTTGGATCAGTTCCTACCTATTTGTTTTGATCCATTGATTAGTAGTCATGTTCCAAGAAACATAGGTGATTATTTATGATCCTTATCATGCTAAAGAGGCCCACTATACTCTCTATTATTTGTTCTTGGCTGGTGTGAAACACATTTAAGCAACACTTATTCACCTTGAGGAGTATCCTCCATCTCCTCTAATATGTACGTTATACAATGGTCAATGGGGCTCATGTTAGTCAATTGGATTTATGGCATAAGAGATTAGGACATATTAGCGTTGTTAGATTGAAGGATATTGCAAAGAAATCCTTGGTTAAAGGTCTACCACAACTACCTAATCAAGGTTTGGATTATGTTTTTTTATACTAATGTATGGGGTCCATCTCAAGAAGATTCAATGGTAGGTAGCAAGTACAAAGTTTAGGTTCATTTATTTTATAAAATACAAATCAAAAGTGTTTGATATTTTCAAGAAGCTCAAATCATTAGCTGAAAATAAAGGAGATAGAAGCATAAAAAGGTTCAGATCAAATGGAGGAGGTGAGTATTTTTCTCATTAGTTTCTTGCATATTTGGAGGAAGAAGGAATTAAGAAGGATACTATAAGCATATACAGACCTCAACAAAATGGTGTGGCCAAAGACAAAAGTAGGTCTATATTGGAGATGGGTAGGTGCATGTTAAAAACAAGGGACGTGCAACTTACTTGTTGGGTTGAAGCATGCAACATGGAAAATTATGTGATAAAGGGGATTCCCCCTCAAAGTCATGTAAGAAAAGGAACCTTATGAAGTCTTTTATGGATCAAAGAACAAATCTTTCTAATTGTAGAAGTTTTGGAAGGATATGTTTTCTTCATGTTCCACAAGATCAAAGTGGGATGCAGGGTCATAAAAAATTTATTTTCACTTGTATGGCAGAAGGGCAAAGTTATATCACCTTTAGCATGAGCCATCTCTATTGGAGGTTGGAGGGTGTGAGGCCACTTGGCACTCATGCATTGCATGTAGCTAGAGAAAATTGAGAAATTATATTTATACAATTGTGTGACTGGGAGGTGAATCATCTTGTCTCTCATCTTTGAGTGAACACAATCACATCGATGCGCATAGCTCTCTGTCCTCGGGAGTGGTGCATGTCTTTAAAGAAAAAAGCACAAAAGGCTTATCCAAGGCTGTGCAAGTTTTAGTACATTGGTATCCAAGTCATGATTTTGACAAGGCATCATAGAGAGAATGAGTGCGCACACCTGAGAAGATGACCATGGGGCGCACCCGCAAGGGGTACCACAAGATAGTCACAAGTGTGTAGTGCCCGCGGAAGGAAGAGCTCAAGGAAGGCTCCCAAGAGGAGTGAGCCCCCTCAAGTTTCAAGTGAGAGAGCTCCTCTTGGAGCACCTTATATGATGCACTCTCTTGAACTCTCTATACCCATATGTGGGATTAAGGCACCGTCATTGATCTCTGAGCAAAGAGAGAAGAAGAAGGAAGGAGGGAGGTGTTCACAAATTTCACGAAGGAGGGAAATAAAAATCTGATTCTTTCTACCAACTTTGAGCAAGCAATGGAATGAGCTATCCATGTCCAAATCACAAAAGCAAAATATGCCATGGCAAGCTCTCTAAAAATCAACCTTCTCTCCAAGTTTTGGACAAAAAAATCATTGCTTTCCAAAGCCTCAAATTCACCCTTGTGGCAAGATTTCTTTTTCTTGCTTACACCCTGCACTACACCTATACCCTCTACTTCAACGAAGTGCGAGTTTTGGCTCCAATGCCAAATAGTTGCAATTTTTTTTCGAGATTGAAGATTTAACTTCTAAGCTATCCAGTGACACCAAGATTATCAATTTTGATTACCTTTTTATAGGTCAAAAAGTCTCTACAATTTCTTTGAAGGAACTAGGAATAGTTTTGGAGGCTCATTTTACACTGCAAAAGTCAAACTAATTTTGTTATTTCACTTGTATATGAGTTGTTGTTGCAAGTTCTAGGTGTTGCATATTCATTTGTTCTTAGGAAAGAACTTGCAAGAATCCAAATTGCCCAAATTTGGTGAATTTTGGCAATTGTGAAGAATTGTTTGGTGATTTTATTACTTTTTAGAGTGCCCAATCACCAATTAGACATTTTCAATTCACTTTTGGGCATGGTGAGCACTATGAACAGTGACTAAAAGATTTGAAGATCCATTCATGTTTAGTTCCAAAGCATCAAAGACCTATAGGGGATTAAACTCGAGTCTTTTCTTTCATCCTCTATACTTTATTTATTGCTTGGAGTTTAAAAATTCTATTAGCATTATTCCAACCATGGAAACTATAGAGAAGAAAGCCCAAATTTCATCTTTAGAAGTTCCTCATGTTATAAAAAAAATCGAAAAAAATAGAAAACTAGGAAAAACTAAAAGAGGAAGATATGCAAGATGTTGAGGAGGAACTAGATTTATATGACTGGTTTATTACTCATGCTCAGCATCTTGCCATACCACATAGAAATACTAAGTTAGAAGCTATTTAAGAGAGCACGACCTTGGCCTTCAAACAGTTAAAAACCCCATTTGTCACTCTAGAAAATCATCTTGCTTCTTTTTCTTCCCAAAAAGAGCTTGAATATAAGGTATCTCATGATAGTTAAGTCATGGTTTGAAATGAACAAGAGCTTGATCCTATGCCCACTATTCCTCTTACCACTTGAAGTGCTTTTATCGCTCATACCACATGCATACAAGTGTTGGATGAGTGTATAAGAGGCAGAATCTATTCCCCTAGTTTGGACTCAGTTTGAAGCTCTTTTTCTAAAAGAGCTTTTTTCTTGAGAACAAGGAAGAATGTAGATGGGATGAGGCGGATACAGGAATGCAGAGAGGACAACCATTAGCTATTTACCTTTCACATTACCATGAGATTGTGCTTAAGATAAAGGGTCTAGATGATTTTCAAAAGGTACATAGGTTTATAAGAGGGCTTAAGTAATATCCAGCAGGCATGGTTTAGCAGATGTGCCTTGTACTTCTAGGCAGATGACTAGGGTTCAAGTCTCACCTGAGGCTGGATGCTTTAGAGCTCCCCAAGATGGGTGCCTCTATCTTACAAGGTCGGGTGTGTGTCTTTCCAATTCATTATACTCTCAAAAAAAAGAGGTCTTGGTAAGGCCATAAAACTTTAAGTACACCATAGTTCTCCTAAAACTTTGGAAGATTCCATTAAGTATGCCCAATTGTATGAGAAAATAGTCGTATTGCTATGGACATAGACCAAAATTTAATACCTATGCAAATGAATAAGTTTAAGAAATGGGTAGACCCATGAAAGAACAAATTCATAGTTAAGAAACCACAAAGGCCTAGACTTTTCAGAGATAAGTTTGAAAAGGACAAGAAGGATAACTTATGCTTTAGGTGTTTATCTCCTAACCACTCTGCGTCGAATTTCCCAGTACAAAAGGGGCAAGAAAGGAAAGAAGGATAGAGGACTAGTATGGCCTTATACAAAGGCAAAAAAGCAGTCCACCTAGTGCATACTATTCCTATTTATGGTAGTTCTAGCTACAAAGAAGTGGAAGTTATGCAATAGAATGTCGAGCATATGTGTTGTTTAAATCGATCTATGAAAATAGTTTGTACCCCATGATTTTGTTAAACTCCATGGTCATGTTAATGCGACTATAGTGCGGATCATGATCGATGACTCTTCAGCTCATAATTTCATCAGTTATGCTCTAGTCAAAAAGCTCAAGATTCCCCAACAGCCTAGTGCACATAAATACATTGTATCTCTTATGCAAGGGAGTGATAAAAGAGTATGGAATACTATAATATCGGATTTGGAAATCAAGATGCAAGAATATGTTGATCGCTATGATTTCCAAACAATGAATATAGAAAGTAAAACCTAGTTTTGGGTAGAGAACGGTTATGGGGTTTGGGGGAAACACTTAAATGAATTTATCAAAATAATACTACTAAATTTGTTAAATCAAGAAGTAAATTGTTCATTCACAATGAAAGGGATGTACCTAGTAGATCTTTTATTTCTTGCATGTAGTTAGACACTTTATTTGATTCACATGATGTACATGACATTTATGCTTTATCTGTATTAGATGTTCATGAGCTTGTTGATGACTTGGACATTTCATATGTCTCTTTTTTTTTAGCACAATGTAAGGAAATCTCTTACTATTAGTAGTTAATAGTTTTACCCAAATCATGTTTGAATATAAATATGTATTTCTTGTTGATTTACCCAAAGGATTGCCACCTAGTAAGGGAGACATTGACCATGCCATAGACATAGTTGGTGACACTAAACCCATGTGTAAGCCTCATTACAAACTTATTGTAGCTCACATCAGGAAGTAGATACTCAAATATGGTATTACTTAGACAAAGGATTTGTTAGACCTAGTAATTTCTGATGCGCATCACTAATGCTCCTAGTAAAGAAAAAATATGGCTATATGCAACATTGTATTGACTAAAGTGTTGGTTTAAATTATAAGCCTACACATTTAACTCACAAGAGGCATTGAAGTCTATACATACATGAAGAAGCATAGGAACGTATGCTAGTGGTTAATTACCACTTTATCTCATTGTAAAAGTCAAATTGACTTGGAATCTCTTGTAATCACCTACCAAAAGGATTCGTGGAAAAATTAGTTGTATGATTGAAAGAATATCTCCTAGCATTTAGGAGCTTGATCATAGGGAGCCAAAAGTCTGAATTTGAATTCAAACTTTCACTCATTCCTTATAAAAAATGGACATGAAAAGTCGTGGGTAAGAGAGAGAACTCCCGAGCCTAGCATTACTGATTTTTTAGTGTGTGTGAGGTCTACAATCTAGTCCACACCTCTCTACACCATTTGGCAATGAGATTCATGCCAATGGAGTTGTATATAAATGTTCATTAATACATACATTCATATTGTCCATCTCTAAGTTCTCTGTTAGTCTACTCAAAAGTCTCTCAACTTGTCAAGGGCATATCTTAGTCAATTCTTCACCAAATTCAGTGATTCAAAGCTTCTTGGATTCAGCTTAAATAATCTACATGCTGCCAAAGCTTGAAGACATTCTATTCAGCCATTTGGGATAAATCGGCGTCGAGGTGATCTCTGGTCATTTTCTACTAGAGTCCTAAAAAGTCGGGCGTATAGCTTAACTTGCTAAATTGATTTCTCTTAGCATAAATTATCATTTTACATCATTCCACTTGTAATAGGTAGCTTACTAAGCTAATTAGATACCCCTAGAAGGAATTTTTCCAATTCCTATTGTGCTAGTCATACTGAGCAAAATACTCAACATGTGTCAAGCCATAAATAGAAGGTTTTCTTGAGTTTGTGACTTCCAAAGTTATCTGTTTTGATTCAATCATTACACACATCATCTCCAAAGTACATAGGACATTTTATGATGTCATTGGAAAGCTAAGAAGGTCTAGTTATCAACTCTGAAGCAAAAGAGGGCTGGTACAAAGCAGGTTTGGTAGTACCTACTCAATCTCTTGGAGTATCCCTCCATCTTTCTCAACAGTGGTATCAGAGCAAACTAAGGTAAAATGGGAGATGGTTTTCCTTCATTTATTGAAAAATTGGACAGTAACAACTATCAAGCATGGTCTCTAAGGATGAAGACCTACTTACAAGTAAGAAGTCTCTATGGTTACATCTCAGGAGATGAGGAATTGCCCTCATTCAAAGCAAGAGGATTACCAACCAAGGAAGAACATGAAAAGCTGAACACATGGTGTGCTAAGGATGCATTGGCAAGGTTGTATTTACTCAACTCTATATCTGATTTTCTTTTGCCACATATTAGAAATTGTAAGACATCCCAAGAGACTTGGGAAACCTTGTCATCATATTTTTCCTCCAACACAAGGGCTAGGAAAAATCAGTTGTGGATTGAATTCACAACACTAAGGAAGCAACCTAAGAAAGCTGTTTCAGAATTTGTGACCAAGATTAAAGATGTAGCAGATCAGTTAGCAAGTATAGGAGAAGAGATTGCAGAAGAACAGATTATAAGGCAAGTGATGAATGGGATCAAGGCTGATGACAAATGGGAAAGCTTCACTACTGCCATGGATCTCTACATGGACATGCACACTCCAGATCTTACAACTCTCATGGGACAATTGTTTACTCATGAAGCAAAGCTCAACAAAAAAGGAGACACATCCAAAGGTAATAACTCTTCTGCCATATACACTGATAAGAAGTCTAATGATAAAGGCAAGAGCAAGAAGGTGGAAGATGAAGGTTCAACCTCTCAAGCCAACTATGCAGGGAGAGGTAGATCTTCAAGAGGAAGGGGCAGAGGAGGTAAGCCAGGTAGGGGGAGATCTTATAACTCCTCACCATGCAACATTTGTGGTTTATCAAATCATACTACAAATGAGTGTTTCAAGAATTACAAGAATCAGAGAGGAAGAGGATACCAAAGAGGTGGCTACTCGCAGTCAAGAGGTAGATTCAACCATCACCAAGGCTACAACAATAATTACAACAACAACTACAACAATAATTACAATGGCAACTACCAAGGAGGATTCAAATCCAGGAAGGATTACAACAACTACACAGAGGAGCAAGATGACTCTCTTCTAATTATGAACATGACTTCAAAAACAGGTACAAATGATGACCATCTCTTCTACATTGACTGAGGATGTTCAAATCATGTGGCTGGCAATGTAGCATTACTCTCTGATCTTGAGGAACCAAAAGGTAAGCATCAAGTCCAAACAGGTGATGACACAAAACATTCTGTAGTTAAAGTTGGGAATGTTAAGACTTGTGATGGAAATCAGAATTTGTTGAGCAGGGTACTCTATGTACCAACCATTACCAAAAATTTGATGAGTGTTGGTTAGATTGTGGAGAAAGGTTTGCAGGTTAGATTCAACCAATATGGAGCATATGTGGAGGATCCAAGGCATGGATTCAAGAGGACTGCTAAAGGAGAAAAATCAGGTAGACTTTTCACTTTTGAGTTGGAAGATACAAAGAATACTGCACTATACAGTTATAAAGATCAAACACTTTCAGAGCTTGAGATTTGGCAGAAAAGGTTAGGGCACATAGGAGAAAGAACCTTGAAACAAATGTGCAGGGACCAATGTGTGCTTGGGATACCTCATGTATCCAAGCAACACATGATTTATAAGTGTGGTGCTTGTCAATTTGGGAAGTCTCACAGGTTACCCTTCTCAAAGAAAGGATACATGCATGAAGACTACCTAGAGCTTGTACACACAAATGTATGGGGACCAAGCAAAGGCCCCTTAGTCTTAGGATCAAGGTACTATGTGTCTTTCATTGATGATTATAGCAGATGGACTGTATTATACTTCATGAAGCACAAGGATGAGGTATTTAATTGCTTTAAAAAATACCTTGCATTAGTTGAAATCAGATAGGAAGGAATTTGAAGAGGCTTAGGTCAGATGGAGGAGGTGAGTACTTCTCCAACTAATTTGAAGACTTCTTGCAGGACAGATGCATCAAAAGAGAGATAACCACAAGGTATTCTCCTGAACAGAATGGGGTAGCTGAGAGAAGAAATAGATTAATTATTGACACAGTTAGATCTATGCTTAATGAGAAAAAGTTACCTAACTATCTATGGGCAGAGAGTGTTTCTACTGCCACTTACCTCATAAACAGGTTACCATCTAAGTCTCTTGATGGCATGACACCCTATGAAGCATGGCATGGTGAGAGACCTTCACTTGACAATTGCAAAATATTTGTGTAGCATATGTACACATTCCTTCTCAGATAAGAGGTAAGCTAGATCCAAAGGCTGAAAAATGCATCTTTATTGGGTATGATTTAAATAAAAAAGGTTACAAGTTTTATAATCCTACCAATAAGCCTATGATTTGGAAGAGGAATTTCCAAGTCTTACAAAGGAGGAACCTACTCAGAATGAAGCCTCATGTTCAGATGATGAAGACACTATCAATCTTGAAGAATTCAAAGCATGGAAGTCTAAAGGCAAAATGAAGATGAAGAATCTTGAAGACATACCTGAATCCTCAACTCAACCATTTAGAAGATCACAAAGAGAAAGCAAGAAACCTATCAGATATGGGTATGATACATCTCTTGTTACTAAACATTCTGTTTATCTTGCCAAAGATTTGTCAAATGAAGAACCAGGATCATATGAAGAAGCAATAACCAAATCAGAATGGAAAAAGGCTATGGATGAGGAGATTGATGCCCTCAAAGAGAGTGACACATGGGAGTTAGTACCTAAGAAGGACTCAATGAAGGTAATAGGATCCAGATGGAGCTATAAGCTTAAAAGAAATTCTGATGGCACAATCAATAGGGACACAGCCAGATTGGTAGCCAAAGCTTTTGCACAAACCCAAGGCATTGACTATGAGGAAACATTCTCACTTGTGGCCAAGATACCAACCATCAGAGTGTTGGTAAGTGTGGCTGCATCAAAAAATTGGAATATGTACCAATTGGATGTCGAGAAAGCTTTCTTGAATGGATGGATTTCAGAGGAGGTATATATGTCACAACCTCCTGGCTATGAGGACCCTAAGAAGGTAACATATGTTTGCAAATTAAAAAAGGCTTTATATGGATTGAAGCAGGCACCTAGGGCATGGAATTACAGGTTAACTACATACCTCCAAGACCAAGGTTTTGTCGTGAGCAAGGCAGATACTTTTCTGTTCATTAAGAGAAGTAATTCAGAGGTAATATACCTTTGTGTTTATGTTGATGACATCATCATTACAGGTTATGATGTCAATGGAATCAGATATATCAAAAGTCAAATGATGAAGGAGATCAAGATCAATGATCTTGGTGTATTGAAATATTTTTTGGGACTTGAATTAGTCTACACTAAACCAGGGATATATATCACTCAGAAAAAATATATACAGGATATGTTGAAGAAGTTTCACTTGCAGGATGCTAAAGTACCAAGCACTCCAATGGAGGTAAACCTAAAGCTAAGTGCCCATGAAGGTGATGAAGTCAAGGACATTACAGGTTATCAAAGCATGGTGGGTAGCTTGAACTATGCTACCTTAACAAGGATAGATATTGCATATGGAGTTAGTGTGCTAAGTCAATTTATGCACAAGCCAAGGATACCTCATTTAGAGGTTGCCAAGAGAATCTTGAAGTATCTCAAGGGTACACAGAACCATGGTTTGTATTTCCCTTACATTTCAGACATTGATATCAAAATTTATTCAGATGCAGATTGGGCAGGATGCAAGGATGATAGGAGGAACACTTGTGGATATATCTCTTTTGCAGGTGACAAACCAATTTCATGGTCTTCAAAGAAGCAACCTACTGTTGCTTTGTCTTTCACAGAGGCAGAGTATAGAGGACTGGCTAATGCCACACAAGAAGCAATTTGGATTAAGCTTTTGTATACAGAATTGGGTTTATTTACTAGGTCTCCAATAATCTTTGGAGATAATACAAGTTCTCTTCACCTTGCAGCTAATCCTATTTATCATGCTAGGACCAAACACATAGAGGTCCATTATCATTATGTGAGAGAGAAGTTTATAAAGAAGGACATTCAACATACCTATGTTTCAACCAACATGCAATGTGCAGAGTTGTTAACTAAAGCTTTGGATGGAACCAAACTTTGCAGGTTCAAATCCATGATTGGATTACAGGATATACTTGAAGATTGGAGATTAAGACTTAAGCCAAAATGTTTGGCTTGAGGGGGAGCTGTTGGTGTAAATTACAAGCCTACACATTTGGCTCACGGGATGCATTGAAGTCTATACATACATGAAGAAGCATAGGAACATATGTTAGTGGTTAATTACCACTTTACCTCATTGTAAAAGTCAAATTGACTTGGAATCTATTGTAATAACTTACCAAAAGGATTCGTGGAAAAATTAGTTGTATGATTGAAAGAATATCTCCTAGCATTTAGGAGCTTGGTCATAGGGAGCCAGAAGTTTGAATTTGAATTCAAACTTTCACTCATTCCTTATAAAAAATGGACATGAAAAGTCACGGGTAAGAGAGAGCACTCCCGAGCCTAGCATTACTGATTTTTGACTGTGTGTGAGGTCTACACTCTATTCCACACCTCTCTACACCATTTGGAAATGCGATTCATGCCAATGGAGTTGTATACAAATGTTCATTAATACATACACTCATATTGTCCATCTCTGAGTTCTCTGTTAGTCTACTCAAAAGTCTGTCAACTTGTCAAGGGCATATCTCAGTCAATTCTTCACCAAATTCAGTGATTCAAAGCTTGTTGGATTCAACCTGAAGCATTCTACATGATGTGTAAGTTTGAGGACATTCTATTCAGCCATTTTGGAGAAATATGCGTCAAGGTGATCTCTGGTCATTTTCTGTTACAGTCCTAAAAAGTCGGGGGTATAGCTTAACTTGCTAAATTGCTTTCTCTTAGCATAATTTATCATTTTACATCATTCCACTTGGAATAGGTAGCTTACTATGCTAATTAGATACCCCTAAAAGGAATTTTTCCAATGCCTATTGTCCTGGTCATACTAAGCAAAATACTCAACAGGTGTCAAGCCATAAATAGAAGGTTTTCTTGAGTTTGTGACTTCCAAAGTTATCTATTTTGATTCAATCATTACACACATCATTTCCAAAGTACATAGAACATATTATGATGTCATTGGAAAGCTAAGGAGGTCTAGTTATCAACTCTGAAGCAAAAGAGGGCTGGTACAAAGCAGGTTTAGCAGTACCTACTCAGTCTCTTGGAGTATCCATCCATCTTTCTCAACATAAAGAGCATTAAATAAAGTCATGGTTAAGAATGAATTTCTAATTCCTAGATTGGATTATCTATTTGACAAGGTACAAGAAGCTTAGTATTTTATGAAGCTTGGTGTGAGGTTTGGTTATCATCATGTACGCATAAAAGCGGTCAATGGACCTAATACTAATTTTAGGACTAGGTACATACATTATAAGTTTTTAGTGATGCGATTTGGTCTCACTAATGCTCTAGCCACATTCATGACTCTCATGAACACATTTTTGAGGCCTTATCTAGGCGTTTTTAAAGATGATTTTCTAGATGATATACTCCTCTATAGTACATCCAAAGATGCACATGTGGAACACTTGTAGTTAGTTATCCAAGTGTTATGAGAAAACGCCTTCTCTATTGAAGAGAAAAAATGAGAGTTTTTTAAACAAGAAGTTCAATATCTTGGCCATATTATCTCCAAACATGGAATTGAGATGGATCCTTAAAAGATACAAGCTATTATGGAATGGCCTCACCCTAGAAACTTAGAAGTACAGATCTTCCTAGGTTTGTCCGGGTTCTATCGATAGTTCATCAAGAACTATGCCAAGAGAGGTGTTCCGATGATGGATCAACTTAAAAGGAAAGGGAAATGCTTTCAATGGGGAGACAAACAAAGAAGATGCATGGAAAGGCTAAAGGTAGCAATAGTTACAACTCCGTTATTTCAAATAGTAGATCTCAATCAACCATTTGTGCTTAAGACTGGCATGAGTGATTATGCTAAAGGAGCAGTTCTAATTCAGGATAGTTTAATAGTAGCATTTGAAAGTAAGGAATGAGAACCAACTCAAAGAAATTACTCCATCTACAATAAGGAATTGTATGCTATTTTCCATGCTTTAAAGAAATGGCATCATTATTTGTATGGTACCAAGGTTACGATAGTGTTTGATCAAGAGAGCATTAAATCACTCTCTAATCAATCACACCTTAAAGGTTGTAAGTCCGGATGAGAAGAGACCCTTCAAGATTTTGATAATGAGCTTAGGTATAGGAAGGGAAAGTTTAATCTAGGGGCTGAGTCACTTAGTCCCATGCCTATGCTCAACGGATTGAGTTTTACTTAGATCACTAGTGAGTTAGTTAACTCCATTAAAGTGAAGTGTAAGGTGGATCCTACATATTTAGAGGTTTGGGAAGCCATTGAGCAAGGGGATCTTGCAATATGGGTTTCTAATGAGGATGAAGTATCAACAGGTACTAAAAAAGGATTCAACTAGAAGAACTACCATATCCAAGATGAATATTTGTTGTATAAAGGGAATATTTGTGTCCCTAACGATTCTAAAATGACACGAAATATTCTATATGAGTTTCATGACATGAGTGTAGGACACCTAGGTATTAACAAGACTTGTGATCTTATTATGAGGTAGTTTTACTGGCCCAGACTTCACAAGGACATCTAAGAGTATGTGCTTAAGTGCAATAAATCCTAGGTCAATAAAGCTAAAAGGTTAAAGATAGGAGGGTTGCTCCACACATTGGACATTCCCAATGGGAAATGGGGGAGGCCATTAATTATTCTAGTTAATTGTGGATAGTTTAACCAAAATGTGTAGGTTTATTTCAACATGAAGTACAGTGAGTTCACCAGATTGTTTCTAGAGAACTTATACTGATTATATGGTGTTCCTTTAGACATTGTTTCCGAATAGGATTAGAAATTATAGGGCATTTTTGGAGAGCAGTCTTAATGAGGTTGGATACTAAACTTAGTATGAGTACAATTTAGCATCCATAGATGGATGTACAAACAAAAAGGATAACCAAATCTTAGAAGATATGCTTCATGCATATGTCAATGAACAACAAACTAATCGGGAAGAGTACTTACCTATAGTAGAGTTTGCATACAATAGTGTCTAGAATTGTTCCACACGGTGTAGTCCATGCATCCTTATGTATGGTTTTCACCCAAGTGCTCCTTATGTTGTTTGTTTATAGAACCAGAGAGTTCACGATGCAAAAGATTTCCTAGAAGCAACAAGCAATATGCTTAAAGTTGCTAAAGATAGTATCAAGAAAGCTCAAGATAGAGCTAGAGCCTGTATGACCCTCAAAGAAGAGAAATCAACTTTGAGGTAGGAGATCAAGTTTAACTTAGAGTTCCTTCTAGGAATGAAACCATGAAGAAGGGACCTTATCCTAAATTATCTCCTAGGTACTGTGGTCCATTTCAAATACTTAAGAGAATAGGTCATACACCTTACTAGCTCCAACTTCAAGATAGTAGTCAGATTCATCCTGTATTTCATGTTTGCAAGTTAAAAAAGAATATAGAAGAATCTAACAAGTTCATTCCAGATAGTGAGGTTATGAAGCCTAGTTCTGTTCAATCTGTTCCACATCAGCATAAGAGCATAGTACAAACTCGAGAAATAGGGATGAGGAGTCATTTATATCAAGAGTATCTAGTTAACTGGAAAGACAACTCAAAAGATATTGCTACATGGGAGCGCTTTAGTACCCTTCGGAGATGGTTTCCCACATTTATGAAGACTATCTGTAGAGCCTCCATATGCCTCTCTCTCCCCCTCCAACCCCGCTCAACCCCAACCCCCAACCCCCTCCAACCCCATGCGCCCCCTCATCCCCAACCCCCTCCAACCCCATGCGCCCCCTCATCCCCAACCCCCTCCAACCCCGCTCAACCCCAACCCCCAACCCCCTCCAGCCCCGCTCAACCCCAACCCCCTCCAACCCCATGCGCCCCCTCATCCCCAACCCCCTCCAACCCCATGCGCCCCCTCATCCCCAACCCCCTCCAACCCCGCTCAACCCCAACCCCCAACCCCCTCCCCCTCATCCCCAATCCCGCTCAACCCCAACCCCCAACCCCCTCCAACCCCGCTCAACCCCATCTTGCGCCCCCTCATCCCCACCTCCTCCTCCACTCAACCCCCAACCCCAACCCCTTCCGACCCCACTCAACCCCACCTTGCGCCCCCTCATCCCCACCTTCTCCTCCACTCACCCCCACTACAAATCAAGGTAATTAGAGAAGCGGTCTTCATGTTCGGCTATTGCTCAGGGAGTGAATAAACGTGCTGCTGCAAAACCTCATAAAGGGTGAAGAAAGTGGTACTGAGATGAGGTTAAATTGACTGACAATGCTATAGCTAGGGCTGGATAGGAAGGACTCGTTCTAGAACGATCTGAAGAGCAGGAAGTGAAAAATCGCACTCTGAACAGTCCTCGAAATGGGGAACCGGTATGGGATAAAGGTGTGCAGGGTAAAAAGTAGAAGCGGAGAAAAGATTCTGCCATGTGCCAACAATCATCCAGGAAGACTACCCATTTTTGGGACTCAATTCAAATCGAGGGAATAATTGACCTACCCTCCAATTTTGGGTAAGCAACCGGCGCGTGAACTGTGGACGTGAAGATTCAGCAAGGCTCTCTTGGCCTATTGAGGCCTATAAAACAAGGGATTTGTGCTCATTTGGGTACACACTTTTGGTACATTTTCGGAGTTACTTTGACGCGTGTATACGTGCAGAAGTTCTCTCTTGCACTTGGTGGTTTCAAGCCTATTGTAGGAGCCACTCTGTAGTGTGGATTCAGAGGGTAGGCTTCTCAGTGGAGGGCTATGAGCACTATAGTGTAAGAGAGTGTCTTGGATTTTCTTTCTTTTCTGTGAGACACTATTGGTGTTAAGCTCTATTCTCTTGAGAAATTCCTTCATCATTTGTATTGATCTGTATTTATCTGCATAGAGTACCACGAAGCTCTGAGCATTAGTTTTTGAACATTTCCTTGTCAAATCTTGTAATCATCTGAATCGAATCAAGACGTGTATGGTCTTCCTTGGTCAATTGTTATTCATATTTTCTGAAGTATGTACCACTCTGTGCAATCCGTGTTATCTACCTGTTCATAGAAATGTTAAAGGGTATATTTCCCTAAAGAGAACCCCCCTTGAGTAGGTGATGTACTGGACGTGTTTAGTTTTCATTCTCTACTTTTGTTAAAAGCGGATACCCCAGTACCTCCTCTACAGTTTGGCACGCCCGGTGGGACCTTTGCATTTCTGTGAGAGGGTTTTTCGCCCTATTGTATTTGCGAGTAGGTACATGACCCATACGCGGGCGGATAAGGAGTCTCATCGTGAACGGAAGCGTCTCAACAAGTTAGAAATAACCACAACCAGTGAGCCTACCTCTCCTCCACTATCCTTGAATCTATCCATTGATTTGGGAGTAACACCATTATCAAAAGAGAAACATAGGAGAACCTTAGATTTTTCCTCTGATACTTCAGAAGAGGCGCCGGCACCAATGGAGGATCTTTCCCATTTACTCTCTAGGTTGAACATCAAGTTTCCTACATTTAAAGGATTGGCTTATGAAGATGCAGATGACCACGTGAGGAGATTCGTCTCGTTATGCCGTGGAAGAGGATTGCAGAACCGGGAGGATGCAATGTTGGTGCTCTTTCCATCCACTTTGGAAGGCCTTGCAGACAAGTGGTATAGCCAGTATGCAGATGGGCACTTCACTACGTGGGAGGCACTAAAAGCGGCATTCTCGCAGACATTTCGACCAAGCGACTCCTCAGAACGAGCTCTAGATCAGCTAGAGAACCTAAAATTACGAGCAGGTGAATCCTTTCATGAATTGCACACTAGAACTAAAGCACTCGTTTCTCGTTTGCCTCATGCTCCAGGTGATTTTTTAGTCAAAAAATGGATTGAGAAGGCTCTGCCTAAGTCATCTCAACAAAAGCTTCGAGAATCCCTCAGACTAGATGCAACACTTGATGATTTTGTTGCAACTGCATCACGCATTGAGGAGGCTAGAATACATTTTGAAGTGGAGTCTCAACCAAATTATGCATCCGATTTGGATCCGATCGGGCAACTCAGGAAGGAGTTGGAAGCCTTAAGAATGCAGCAAAGTCCCCAAGAAGAGAAGGTCATACCGCCACCCTCAACCCATAATGTAGATGAAGTGTCTCAACTTAGGCGTGAGCTTGAAGACTTGCGGACTACCCAGGACATACGAAGACATGTTTGGTGTACAATATGTAATAATAATGGACATTCCAATGTAAATTGTCCTAACAGAGTCAGCTGTCAGTTCTGTGGCAAAGAGGGTCATGAAGCAAGAGACTGCTACTACCTTAAGGGGACACAACAGCGAGGTAACTATCAAGGTGTAGATTCATATTATGCTGGCACTTCTAATGCACCTAATAGAGAAGAGACCCGCCCAACTCGGCCTAGATACAATCGGCCCCTAATGTGTTACCGTTGTGGGGAATATGGCCATATGCAGAACAGGTGTTCTCTTCTAGAGGATGCACCCCCTTGTCAGCACTGTCCAGATGCTAAGGATCACTACACCAGAGATTGCCCAAGAGGTCGTCCGGCTCCTATTCACATGATTGCAGTCTCCCCACCTGTAGAAGGTATGACAGCTCAATCTTATGTTGTTTCATCTTCATCCATGCCAATGATGACCAGAGCCAGGCAAGCGGCAGTAGCCCAAAAGGAGGAACAACAAGGACTCAAAGATAGAGTTGTAGAAAAGAGGGTGGGATGGAAGGACCAAGAAGAAATGGAAGAAGCTTATGAGAGGGCAACTACTTTGCTGAAAGATCAACCAACGAGTACTTCTGAAGGCAAGCAAGAAGTGGACATTGAAGAAATTTTGAAAGGTATTCATCATAAGATTAGCCTGTATCAACTCATAAAGATAGATCCTAAAGTAAGAAGTGATCTACTGAAGATTATACATTCTGCATGCTTGTGCCCACCTCCTAGCATAGATGGTTTTATGGTGGACTTTCCTCCCGCACCCTTGGCTGATTATCAGAGCTCAAGATTATCCGTTTTAATCAAGGATGAAGCTCTAGTAGGTGTTATTATAGATGGAGGTTCCGACATCAATTTGATGCCTGATTTCACTATGAAGAAACTAAGACTCAATCCCACAAAGGCAGCACCCTTCACAGTCACTTTAGCAGATCAACATGAGGTTGCACCAGTGGGCATTGTTGAAAAGGTACTTATGATAGTGCAGGGTTGTCATTTTGTTCTAGACTTTGTTGTTATTGCCCTGCCTCAGGAGACCTCATACCCTCTACTCCTGGGAAGGCCTTGGCTAAGGCAAGCAAAGGCTCTACAGGATTGGGGAAAGAACAAATTATGGATTTCCACATGTACTAACAATCAATTACAGATACAATGGAAGAAGGATCAGACATCAACAAGACTACTGGATATGCAATGGAAACTCAGGTAATGCCTTCAGAAGATGATGCCCTATTAAGTTGGATGATGGGAAGTGCAGAATGCTGCACAGTGGAGATATGTGAGGTAAATGAAGATTTTACAGAAGCAACACAAGAGGACGGGAAGAGGGAAAAGTTGATGTTCTTCACTTGAACAAAATAGAAAAGAGTAAGCAAGGAAGTCAAGCTTATTTTTTGTAGGCACCTCCTGAAGGACAGAAATCTCCAATTGAATCAGACAATCAAAATTCAACACTTAGCGCCACTAAGATGGTATGTAGGGAAAAGGCAGGTAAACATGAGGAATCAGATGATTTTATGCTTGCAGAAAGAGACAAAGTTGTGCCTGCATATGGGGAAGATAATTGCGACCTTCAAGAACTTCCATTCTCAAATATACCCTTAGGATGGATCAAGGAACAAATTGTGGATCATAAATTGAACTCTGCTCCTGCATACAGTGGAGATGAACTTTCAAGTGAGTCCAATTCTGAAAAGTTTGTTCAAGAAGTAAATCTTGGAGATGAAGAGAATCCTCAGATGGTTCACTTGGCTGCTTGGTTATGGCACTATCCGCCTTTATTGCAGAAGGTAACTTCCCTACTTTTTACCTATAAAAGTGTCTTTGCATGGTCCTATAAAGACTTAATAGGGATACTTGAGGAGCTTGGATTACACCGAATACCCTTAGTGGAAGGAGCTTCACCTGCAAGAAGTAGGCCTTACCGACTTAATCCAAAGTATGCAGAGGCAGTAAAGCTAGAAATCACAAAATTGGAAGAGGCAGGTATTATTGTTCCAGTAGAACACTCACGGTGGCTTTCTTCCATGGTCATTGTACCAAAGAAAAACGGCAAAATAAGAGTATGTGTTGATTTTCGTGCCTTGAATAAGGTAACTATTCAAGATGGCTTTCCTCAACCATTCATAGAGCAGGTGCTTGAAGAAGTAGACGGACACTCTTTATATAGTTTTCTTGATGGATTCAGTGGCTACAATCAGATAGCCATTCATCCTGAAGATAGAGACAAGACGGCTTTTGTTACACCATGGGGCACATATGTTTATACCCGTATGGCCTTTGGCTTGAAGAATGCACCAGCATCCTTCAATAGGACTATGTATCTCATACTAGGGAAATGGTTAACCTCATTTCTGCGCATTTTTATGGATGATTTTTCAGTATTTTCAGGAACAAACAAGAGGGCAATAGTTCAAGATTTCAATAACCATTTGGATAATCTAAAGGAAATCTTTGAGCAGTGTCTCAAAATAGGTTTGAAGTTGAATCCTGCTAAATGTCATTTTTTGGTGACCAAAGGTACTCTCCTGGGCCACATAGTATCGGTTGAAGGGATAACGGTTGATCCGGCAAAGATCACTGCTATCCTTTCCATGCCAATTCCACAAAGCCCAAAGGAGGTGCAAAGTTTCTTGGGCCATGCAGGATATCATAGACGATTTATCAGAATGTATTCAGAAATAGCTAAGCCCTTGTCCAGGCTTACAAGTAAGAATGTCCCTTTCTCATGGACTCCTGAAGCTGAGAAAGCATTTTGCGAATTAAAATTGAGGCTATGTACTGATCCTCTTTTAACTGTTCCTAATTGGTCATTAGAGTTCCATGTACATACAGATGCCAGTCTTCATGTAGTTGGAGCAGTCTTGGCTCAACCATCATCACAGAAGATAGACCAACCTATCGTTTATGCTAGCAGATTGCTTACCAAAGCAGAGAGGAACTATAGCACTACTGAAAGTGAAGGTTTGGCTATCGTGTTCGCTCTTCAAAAATTCCGGCATTACCTCTTAGGTGTGCATTTTATTGTCATAACTGATCATCAACCTTTGAAGTACCTGATTAACAAGCCCAGAGTAGCTGGAAGGATCTGGCGATGGTTACTCCTATTTCAAGAATTTAATTTTGATATTCATATTAAGCCAGGAAAAGAGCACTACATGGCAGACCAAGTATCCAGGACGGCAATGAGCGAAAAGGCAACAGGTATTAATGATGAATCGGTGGATAGCAATCTTTTTCTAGTAACAATTCGAACTGGTTGGTATGATGAAATTCTTCATGTTCTCACTACTGGAAAGATTCCAGAACACTTGACATCGGTAGAAAAGAGAAGATTGCTCCTGAAAACCAAAGCATATTCTCTTATAAATGGAAATTTATATAAATACTGTCAGGATGATATATTGAGAAGGTGTGTCTATCCAGAGGAGGTAAATCTTTTGCTAGAAGCCGCACACAGTGAAGGACATCTAAAGGGGGAAGAACTGGCTCATAGAATCATCCACAAAGGTTTATGGTGGCCTCACATTTTCAAAGATGCAATCAAGTTCGCCAAAGAATGCCACATCTGCCAGAGGTGTGCTCCCGCGCCAACCAGATTGAATTTCCAACCCTTGGTCATATCTACAGGATGGCTCCCATTTGAACGATGGGGTCTTGATTTCATAGGGCCAATTAGCCCAACTGGGCAACGAGGAGGTAAAAAGTATATTTTGATGGCCACATGCTATGCCACTAAATGGATAGAGGCTAAAGCTACTGTGGACTGCACGGCTTTAACAGTAGCTAAATTTATGTATAAACGTATTTTCTCAAGATTTGGTTGCCCACTAGAGATTACTAGTGATAGAGGCACACATTTTGTAAATCAATTGCTCCAGTTTATATTTGACAGGTACAAGATCTTCCATAAAAAATCTTGTGCCTATTACCCGAGGGCAAATGGCCAAGCAGAGAGTTCCAATAAGATTTTGATTGGACTACTTCGCAAATTATCTTTTGATCATCAAAGCTCTTGGCCACTAGCACTAATTGGTGCAATTTGGGCTTTCAAAACCACGAAGAGGGGAACCACAGGCGAAACTCCATTTCGTTTAGTTTATGGAAAAGAGGCATTGGCACCATTTGAGTTCATTATCAGAAAGGAAATAGGAATCAAAACCATTGGAATTGAACCCCCCATTCAGAGATTGGTGGCATTAGAAGAATACAGAGAAGAAGCAATGCAAAAACTTCAGGTAAAACAAGAAGAGCGCAAAAAACTGCATGACAAGTATCTGAGGTCCAATGAAGTACAAGAAGGATCTATGGTTTTAGTACATCAGGTCCCAGCAATTCCAACCAAACTGGCACCCAAATGGATAGGACCTTACACGGTGATAAAAGTATTACCTCATGGAGCAGTACATCTAGAAGATTTGCAGGGTAAGAGGATACCCTTGGTCAATATTTCTAGGGTAAAGAAGTATCTGACCTAAATCAAAATGGAAGCACTTCATCCCCTGTATATATCGTATTTTCGTTCAGTAATTGCACTTTACCTAGATTTCATCAAAATAAGCATAATAAGGAAGAAATTGCACCAGGGACGGTGCAAATGCTTGATGTGGGGGTCTGTAGAGCCTCCATATGCCTCTCTCTCCCCCTCCAACCCCGCTCAACCCCAACCCCCAACCCCCTCCAACCCCATGCGCCCCCTCATCCCCAACCACCTCCAATCCCATGCGCCCCCTCATCCCCAACCCCCTCCAACCCCGCTCAACCCCAACCCCCAACCCCCTCCAACCCCGCTCAACCCCAACCCCCAACCCCCTCCAACCCCATGCGCCCCCTCATCCCCAACCCCCTCCAACCCCATGCGCCCCCTCATCCCCAACCCCCTCCAACCCCGCTCAACCCCAACCCCCAACCCCCTCCCCCTCATCCCCAACCCCCTCCAACCCTGCTCAACCCCAACCCCCAACCCCCTCCAACCCCGCTCAACCCCATCTTGCGCCCCCTCATCCCCACCTCCTCCTCCACTCAACCCCCAACCCCAACCCCTTCCGACCCCACTCAACCCCACCTTGAGCCCCCTCATCCCCACCTTCTCCTCCACTCACCCCCACTACAAATCAAGGTAATTAGAGAAGCGGTCTTCATGTTCGGCTATTGCTCAGGGAGTGAATAAACATGCTGCTGCAAAACCTCATAAAGGGTGAAGAAAGTGGTACTGAGATGAGGTTAAATTGACTGACAATGCTATAGCTAGGGTTGGATAGGAAGGACTCGTTCTAGAACGATCTGAAGAGCAGGAAGTGAAAAATCGCACTCTGAATAGTCCTCGAAATGGGGAACCGGTATGGGATAAAGGTGTGCAGGGTAAAAAGTAGAAGCGGAGAAAAGATTCTGCCATGTGCCAACAATCATCCAGGAAGACTACCCATTTTTGGGACTCAATTCAAATCGAGGGAATAATTGACCTACCCTCCAATTTTGGGTAAGCAACCGGCGCGTGAACTGTGGACGTGAAGATTCGGCAAGGCTCTCTTGACCTATTGAGGCCTATAAAACAAGGGATTTGTTCTCATTTGGGTACACACTTTTGGTACATTTTCGGAGTTACTTTGACGCGTGTATACGTGCAGAAGTTCTCTCTTGCACTTGGTGGTTTCAAGCCTATTGTAGGAGCCACTCTGTAGTGTGGATTCAGAGGGTAGGCTTCTCAGTGGAGGGCTATGAGCACTATAGTGTAAGAGAGTGTCTTGGATTTTCTTTCTTTTCTGTGAGACACTATTGGTGTTAAGCTCTATTCTCTTGAGAAATTCCTTCATCATTTGTATTGATCTGTATTTATCTGCATAGAGTACCACGAAGCTCTGAGCATTAGTTTTTGAACATTTCCTTGTCAAATCTTGTAATCATCTGAATCGAATCAAGACGTGTATGGTCTTCCTTGGTCAATTGTTATTCATATTTTCTGAAGTATGTACCACTCTGTGCAATCCGTGTTATCTACCTGTTCACAGAAATGTTAAAGGGTATATTTCCCTAAAGAGAACCCCCCTTGAGTAGGTGATGTACTGGACGTGTTTAGTTTTCATTCTCTACTTTTGTTAAAAGCGGATACCCCAGTACCTCCTCTACACTATCCAAGAGTCTTCTTAAGGAAGAACATATGGGGAAACACAAGAGAGATGACCATGTACTCTAGATACATGGGGTTTATTGGGAACATCTTGTATATATGTTATTACTCTATCTCACATATGCCTTCCATGACTAGGTTTTAGGAAAAGCCTATAAATACGGGGAAGGAAATGCTATATCATCTTTAGTGTGAACCACCTCTATTGGAGGTTGGAGTGTGTGAGGCCACATGGCAGTCATCCATGCATTAAATGGAGTTAGATAAAGTTGAGGAATTATATTTATAAAGTTGTGTGGTTGGTAGGTGAATCATTTTGTCTCTCATCTTTGAGTGCACACAAACACATCGACATGTGTAGCTTTTTGTCCCCAAGAGTCCTACATGTCTTTCATGCAAAAATCACAAAAGGCTTATCGATGGCTTTGCTAATTTTAGCATAGGCAACCAGGATATAGATGTGTGAACCCAAATACCAGAAATGTAATTGTTTCAAGACATGTCCTTTTTCATGAAGATAAATCTTTGTATAAGCATGAAGTGCAGGTGGATGAATAAGAAAATACAAGTCATGAAGTATATCCAAGTTCTCCAATCTTACTAGAAATCCAAATCGCACAGGAATAGGTAAATCCTCCCAATCAAAAGTTGAAGAAAATTATAGATTCACTGTTAAACAAAATTGAGCCATAGGAAGAAGAAGGTGAAGGTTCTACATCAAGAAGAACCCAATCTCAAAGTCAAGAAAAGTATAAATGGACAAAGTCAATCAAGGCATCCACTAAGAGAAAGAAGGCAACCACAAAAGATTTTCTCATGAAGCATATATGGATGAAATTCTTGAAGAACAAGAACAAAGAACTTGTAAAAAGCATCAAAGGTAAGAAATGGATTAAGGCAATGGATGAAGAAATGGAAGTTTTTTATGAGAGCAATACATGGAATTGAGTTCCATGGCAACCTAAGATGAAGGTTATTGGTTACAAATGGGTGTACAGGATCAAGAGAAACAATGATGGTTTTGTAAGTAGATATAAAGAAAGTTTTTTTTGTAAAGGCTATGCACAAACTTATGGCATTGATTATCACAAGATTTCTTATGTTGCCAAGATCTTAATTATAAGGACATTGACAAGTGTTGCTGCAAGCAAGGTATGGAATCTATATCAAGTGATTTAAAAGACGATGTGTACATGGAGCAACTGGATAGTTATGAAGATTCCAAGAATTCCACACATGTATCTAAACTCTTGGAAGCATTATATGGTCTTAAATAAGCTCCAAGCTTGGAATTTTGAACTTGTAAAGTTTCTAGAAAAACATGCATAAAGTTTTTATATGTAGATACTTCTTTTTATGTTAGAATTTAAGGCTCATTGGTTGTTTGTATCTCATTTACGTGGTTGATTTGATTATAATAGGAAATGATGAACGTGAAATAGTGAGGATCAAAGTATAGCTTGGATCTGAATTTAAAATTTGAGATTTAAGAGAATTGACCTACATTCTTGGAATCAAAGTTATAAAGAAGGAAGATGGTGTAGATCTTCCAAGAAGGAAGTATATTTTGTCATGAGGAAGGAGATAAGGAAGAGAGCTCACACACACACTCTAATAATCAAAGAGAAGCACACACATAGATTGAGGCAAGTAAGAATGATCTTCTTCTTCTTCTTCTTCTTCTTCTTCTTCTTCTTCTTCTTTTTCTTCTTCTTCGTCTATTACATAAAAGAAATGCACAAGAATGACCTAAAACAAAAATACAATAAGTCCAAGATATAAAGAAAAGTACATAAGGAAAATCCTAATGTCCAAGAATGAGTGAGCTAGCAAGAAACAAATGTGCCATCACTCTTGATAGATAAATCTAGTAAAGCTAAATGAAGTATCCCTAACATATATTGGCGTGACCACTATACATGTCAAAAAAAATGCAAAAGTGATATGTATCATCCTGGATCGTCACATGTCAAGCTTGATATCTCAACACTCACCCTCAAGCTCAATGTCATGTCCTCTAATCCAAGCATCTTCTAAAACTTCTTTAGCTTCTCTACACCAAGTAATTTAGTGAAAATATCAGCAACTTGCTCATCTGTTCTTACATAAACAAGATCAATATCACCTGCTAAGACCTTCTCTCTAATGAAGTGATAGTGTACTTCAAAATGCTTTCTTCTAACATCAAAAATAGGGTTCTGTGCTAATTGTATGTTGCTAAGGTTATTACAATATATGGTGATAGGCATTTGCACTTCCACATCGATCTAAATCTCCAAGTAGCATCTCTAGCCATGATGCCTTACATGTTGCCATTGCAACACCTCCATACTCAGCCTCTGTACTCAAAAACGTAATAGTAGGTTGCTTCATTCTACTTCATGTAATAGATGCACTCCCAAGTGAGAATAGAAATCCACTGGTAGATATTCTATCTGGAATGCTACCAGCCTAATTTACATCAGTGTATCCATGAACCTACAAATCTACACCTGCTTCTTAGAACAATGCATAATCCAAAGTAGCACTCACATAACATGGAGTATACCTTAAAGCATCTAAATGTGGCTTCTTGGGAACCTACATAAATTCAATTTCCACTGCAATAGTGTAGCTAAGATCTAGCCTTATAATTATGAGATATATCAAACTTCCCACAATTTTCGTGTACATAGTAGCATTTGCCAACCCTTCACCTGATGTAGTATTCAACTTTAAGTTCAAATCTAATGGCATAGAAATTAGCTTGCAATGTGCCATACCATACTTTTGTACCATAGTCAAGGCATATTGCCTTTGGAACATCCATATACCTGTTTTTATATGTATAAACTAATTGTTTAAGAAATAGCACAACACACCAAGATCTTTCATGCGAAATTCCTGCATAAGAAGTTGCTTTACCTCTTTTATGCTTTCTTCCTTATCACTACCTACAATCAAGTCATAAATGTAAATAGCCACAATCATGATGCCATCATCACCCTTCATTGCATACAGTGAATGGTTCGCATCACACATAGAAAAACCAATGGTGGTTAAGTAGTCAGTACTCCCTGCATGTCAAGAAAAAGGGGCTTGTTTAAGCACTAACAAAGCCATTTGAAACCTGCATACATATGGGTGCTTTGAATCTTGATATCCTTGTGGCTGGTCCATGTATACTTTTTTCTGTAACTCACCATGTAGGAAAGCACTATTCACATCCATATTATGCAAAGTCGATCCTTTTGTTGTAGCTAATGCAAAAAGTGCTCTGAAAATACAAAACTTAGGTATAAGGTTGAGCATTTCCTTATAATCAATACCATATAATTTTGCATATCCTTTTGCTACCAATCTTCCTGTATACCTGCTTATGCTACCATTAGCATTGTGCTTGACCTTGTAAACCCACTTGCAGCCTATGGGTTTCTTTCCTTTTGGCAATGAAATAAGCTTCCATGTTTTGTTTCCATAAAATGCAGCCATCTCCTCATCCATAGTTTTTTCCTAATCTGCATTTCCAATTGCATCATCTTGTATTACCTTGGTCATGTAGGCACAATGATGAGTCAGATAACTATCATATGTCAATCATTGCACAAAATTCTGCATCCTCCTAGATCTTCTTAGTCCTAGGTCAATTCTCCTTGTATCATCTCGATGTGCCTTTCTTAATCCTTGAGTCTTCACAGAGGGCAATCCAAGGTGCTCATCAAGACTCTTTTCTAAAGTGCTTGAATGTCCATCAATGTCTTTAAAACCTCTAGATGATTTACTATCAACAAAAAGATTTTCTTTACCTTTCTTGGATGTATTTGATGAATTTTCTAGACTAACATTTCCATGCAATCTTCCACCCCATGGATTTGAGTTGCAACTATTTCTTGGTGATATATCTATTCCACTCAAAACTTGAGATTCTGCACTTGATTCTTTAGCAGTTTCTTTTTCATTTGGTTCAAGATCAAGTCCATCTTTGGAATATGCATAGACTTGAGATTTCATCAAACACCATATCTCTGCTTACCTTCACTTTTCGTGTGAATGATTTGTAACATTTATACCCCTTTTTCTCAAGGGAGTATCCAATGAAGATACTTCTTTTTTTGGATGAAGCTTTGTCCTCAACTCATCTGGAAAATGTACATATGCAATACATCCAAATACTTTTATATGTGAAAAGTTTGGCTTTTTACTTGTTAACTTCTCTTCAAGTGTAACTTTATGTACCATAGCACTAATTGTTTTGTTCATATACAACAATATGCATAGCTTGTGCCCAATAACAATGAGGCATATTCTTTTCAACCATCAAGGCTCTTGCTATTTCCACAATAGTTATGTTTTTGCTTTTACCAATTCCATTCTCTTGTGGTGTGTACTTGCATGAAAACTGACATCAAATTCCATGAAATATAAGAAAGTTGTTGAACTCATTTGACATGTATCCATCTCCTCCATCATTCCTTAATGCTTGATTATACTTTATCGTCTGCTTTTCTACCATAGCCTTGAAATTCTGGCACTGAGTGAACAGGTCACTCTTCTCTTTCATGAAATATACCCATACTTTCCATGTATGTTCATCAATGAAAGTAACATAAAACATAAAACCACCCATAGATGTGGTCTTTGTAGGACCCCAAAATTTGTATGTACTATTCCTACTACAATCTAATTAACATGCTTTTCATGCAAAAATGATGTTGTTGGCTGTTTACCAAATTGATATGTTGCACACACCTTTTGCATCTCTACAACCTTGAAATTGAGTAGTCCATTAACAATCTCCTTTGGCTACATCAATTTCAGCCTCTGCAAATTTGCATATCCTATTCATTTGTGCCAAATCTCTATATGAGCAATAACTCTTGCATCTTTTGCAAACATGGTTGCATTCATTTTAGGGATTTTCACATTTAAGGTGAACATATAGCTCCTGCATCTTTTGCAAAAATGGATGCATTCATTTCAGAGAGTCTCACATTTAAGGTGAACATCCTACCCAATTTGTTTCCTTTGGCAATCAACCTTCCATCCTCTTTGTAGTCCTCTACATATAACCCATTAGCTTTAGACCTGACTTGTAATCCCTTGTCAATCATTTTTCCAATAGAAACTAGATTCTTCGTTATATTTGGAGCATGCAACACATCAAGAAGATGTTTTATCTTCCCATCCTCCAAAGAAAGTGCTATGTTACTTGTATGCTCGATAGTTTGTGATGTTTCATCACCTGTTTCAACATATTGAGGAGCTCGTAATTTTTGCAAACTATTGAGCCACTCCACAAAACTGATCATGTATTTTGAAGCATCTAGATTAGCATACCAGACATTACTGTTTGAATTTGAAACATCACCAAACATCATATTCATCATATGATGTTGAACCATTAACAACTTCTTAGAATCATTTGCACTTCTAGATGCATAGTTGTTTTGCTACCTTTTGTTATTTTGATTCTTCAACCTACAATACAATTCAAAATGTCTATCTTACTGTCATTACCTAAATCATTTCTTTGGAGACTTTTGCAGCCTCTTTGGATCCCCTTGCCTCAAAATTTTCCTCTACCTCCTACATGATTCTAATGTTGACCTTCATCTTGGTTATTGTTTCCTCTTCCACTTCTGAAACCTCTACCTATGCATCTTCATCTACCAAAGTAGAATACCTACTTGGAACTAGATTTTCCTTGGGATCTTGAGTCCTCACTAAGATTCTTTTCTTAAAAAATCAACATGGATACCAAATAAGTGAAATTCGAAATATTTTCCCTAGTCTATATAGAAGTTTTGAACTGCTTATATGCAGCTCCTAAACCATGAAGGCACACTTCCACCTTATCATCATCATCTACTTGCACATCAACAGATTCAAGTGACTCACATATGCTTTTGATTTTCAGGGTGTACGCACTTACCAACATGCCCTTTTTCTCTAGTGTATGCAACTTGTTCTTGAGTTGCAATTTCCGTGCCTTTGTATTGCTCTCATACAATGTGACCAAACTACTCCAAGCCTCTTTCGAAGTCTTTCCATCTTATATGTGCTCAATCATGCTATCCTATATTGTAGTAGATATCCAATACATTACCATTTGTGCTCCTTGATTCCAATCTTCATACCCTCTTAACTAGTCTATAGTCTGATTCCTCTGTGGTAACTTTGGAGCATTTTCGCTCTCTCCTTCGATGTAATTCCAGTATCCTTTTCCCACCAAGAAATTTGTCATCGTGAATCTCCAAGCATGGATGTTGTTCTTGTCTAGTTTATGGATTTTACGCTGACTCATTCCATCTGCATTTGCCATTTCTACAACAATTGACAATATCGCAAAACACTACAGGCAGCACTTCTACTTGAACACTATTGGATTATGATGTGATATTTCAATATCAAAAAAACATAGTTTTTGAGTATCAACATTAGAGGAAACTGCTTGAAATTTTGGATCTAGAATGTATGTGTGTTGCAAAACAAGATGCAAGTTATAGTTTTGTGAAGTTGACCTGGTTTTTCTATGGGGCCCACCTTGTGAGCTTGAAATGAAGATCGAGATGGCTCCAAACTAGAAATCTGATTAAAACAAGTGACTCTAAAGGGCTAACTCTCAAAAATATTTTGAGGAATTCTTCCTTCATGCAAATTTTCATAGAAATTTGAGGTTTTTTGTGAATCCCACTTTCTCCATGCCTTCTTACATACTCTTCACCATCGGCATTCTCCACAAGCTCTCTGTGGCCACACTAGCTTTGATGCCATGTCATGAGGAAGGAGATAAGGAATAGAGCTCACACACATACTCTCATAATAAAAGAGATGCACACACACACAGAGAGATTGAGGAAAGGAATAATGATCTTCTTCTTCTTTTATTACATAAAAGGAATGTACAAGAATGACCTAAAACAACAATACAACAAGTGCAATATATAAAGAAAAGTAGAAAAGGAAAATCTTAGTGTCTCGGAATGAGTGAGTTAGCAAGAAACAAATGTGCCATCACACTAGGTACATAAATCTAGTAAAACTCAATGTAGTATCCTTGACAGATACTAGCATGATCACTATACATGTCAGGGAAATGAAAAACTAATATATGTCATCCCAGATCATCACATGTTGAGCTTGATATCTTAACATATTTCAGATTTTTTCAAGAAATATGGAATGAGCATTGCAAGAATATCCGTAATCTTTCTCTCATATATGCAACTTTAACAAGGTTCGGTATAACATTTAGTGTAAGTATGTTCTGCTAGTTTATGAACAAACCCATTTACGTATATATGCAAGTAGCTAAAAAAAGTCTTGTGATATTTGACGGGTACATTGAATAAGGATTTGGCCTATAAATATCATGAAGTTATCGATTTGAAAGCATACACTCCTGTAGATTGGGCTAGAAATAAGGATTATCAAAGGAATATAATTGGATATTAGATATTTTTAAGTAATAATTTGGTTTCATGGAGTTCTAAAAAACTCCCTAGAATAGCACTTTCAAGCATGGATGCTTAGTATGGGAGTCTTAAAAATTCAACATGTGTGATAATGTGGTATTTGAAGCAAAGTTGAAACCCAAATAGGTCCCACATGAGGGAGATGATGGATTTGTCCGCCTCATTTGTAATGCCCTCTAGCTTGCCGTACTCCTCCCCTGAATTGTGGGATTTGAGGGCCTAATGGACACTAATCCCATTCACTTGTAACTTTTCTTCTTTATTTTAATTAAAGTCCGGGAGAATAGGCTAAGGTCAAACTTCTTTTTATTAAAAAAAAAAGATACAAAGTCCCGTGGCCCCTTAAGATTGAGCTGGGGAAGGAGCGGCCCTAAGCCTAGACGAGAGTGCATAGTGCAAGCCTTGATTTCTCTTTCTTGAACACTTTATTACAAGCTCCACAAAGACAAGACTGGAGAATGTCATTCAGCATCACCTTTTTGGAATCTATGCAACGAGGTTCCATGGAGGCAGCTGTAGAAATTTAGTGCAGCACAGCATCACACAGAGATCGATGGAGAAGACGGTGACGACGCCAAGCGGAGAGGGAAAACGAGGCGAGGAGAGAGAATAGACACCGCATTACTCGCGGTCAACGAGTTTGATTTACTTAAAGTATTTGATCACATCTGTTCGTTGATTAATTTTAAATATAAATAAGAATATTATTATTTCCAAAAGCAGCATTCATCGCAGTTCCACATTGTTCAACGTAATGTTTTGCCATCCACATAATGCTGATCCTGTAGCGAAACTGCCATGCCATTGGGCCGTCTCTTGAGCTCCCGGAATCCAACATCAGTTGAAGAATTACTTCAAAACGCGGCGGAGCTGGTAGAATCGACGAGTCTTAGTGTTTCTCTTGGGAGTTCGGCCTTACGCTTTGAAGTTTGCTCTCCCATAGGCTAGAAATTTTTAGGAGCCGATGATTTGCCGGCAAAAATTGACACTTACAAACCACAATCCCGCGGGGGAACCACTCGTTGCGCAGCCACTGTCGCACAGTTTCAAGCGGCCTAGGGCCAAACAATTGGCCGACGAATCGAAAGCGCTTCGGTACCCCCTCTGGGTTGAGCTCCCGAACCTGCCATACTTCTTGTACAACTTCGTATGGGACATCGTTTCCCCTATCGGCAAACCGTTGGCCTCACGCGAGGACATCGGTGGTCTCATTTATGAAGGTGCAAGACACTCGTTCAACGCCCGGTGGCACCCTCAAATCTGTGTCGAGGCTGACCTCAGTTTGCCACTCCCATCGAAGATCAAACTGGTTTTGGGCGAAGGGGAGGTATGGGAGCAAGACATCAGCTACAAAAACCTTCCCAACGCGTGCTTTCGCTGTGGCCTACAAGGCCACAGGATCAAAGATTGCCCTCAGAAAAGAAAAAGTAAGCCAAATCAAGAAGCCCACAAAAATGCTCAAGACAGCAATGGAGCAGTGAATCACTTGACGAAAGTAGAGGATTTCAAGGGTACCAGTAATCCAGAAGCTGATGCAGACGGGTTCATCGAAGTCAGAAGAAGAAGGAAAAGAAGCCCCAGGGCAACCCCTGAGCGCAACAACAAGTCTGTTTCCCCCTCCAGCAACTTATATTGCAATCTGGAAAAGGAAATCAATGAGTTTGACTACCCAGATGGGAATCAACTTGAGGTGGACACCGATGACAAAGGCTTGGAGATCCCTGACAGTAAAGAAACCTTGTAGGAGGGTTACACTACAAGCAAAGAAGACGGCTTTACTACCAGCAACGAAGATAACTTGGATAGTGAAAGCTCCATCATCGGATCGACTATTCCAGAAACGGAGCTGAAAACGGTGTCCTGTTCTTCCCAGCAGGAGGCATCCCGCAAAGGGAAACAACCTATGGAGTTACCGTGGAAAAGCCCCCGCAAGAACCTATTGCTAACTCGGGATCCGATCCGAGCGAAAAAGAAAGATGAAGCCAAGAGAAGAAAGGACAAAGCTCCCTCCCGCAAAGAGGGATCAATGCAAAAATGATTGTCATCTCGCTGAATGCTAGAGGGCTAACCGACCCCTCAAGAGCGTCCATAATTGGTCAATGGCTTCGCGACATTAGCCTAAACCCAGACTTTATATGTATTCAAGAGATTAAAATTGACGGAGAAGACCTCCAAAAACGGCTCAGACAAGTCTCCTCGGCCCATGTGTGGATCCCAACGAAGCACCAGCGGGAGTCTGGAGGAACGGCTATCGGTGTTAAACAAATCTGGTCTGAAAAGCTTGAGAGCTCCATTGAAGATGTAAGTCACCGTTGGATTGCTGTCTCTTTTGGTGCCCCTCTTTGTGTTACGATGGTTTCTCTGTACGCCCCTAACGGGGACCTGGAGAGACTGAACACTTGGGCCTCCCTAGACTCGCTTCCCCACAACGTGCTTATATGTGGAGACTTCAACATGGTGGAGGACCTTACGGACAGATGGATGGGCAAGGGCAGGGTCATCGACAGTCGGGAGAAAGAAACGTGGGACATGACCAAACTTCACTTGGATTTGGTAGAATTCAAAGACTCGAAAGGCTTTTCTTGGTCGAATCTCCAAGCGGGCGAGGACCTGAGGAAAGCCAGACTCGACAGATGCTACATCTCTCAAAGCTTTACTCATCAGTGGGGCCACCCTAACATCACGCAGCGCACTGACCTCACTATCTCTGACCACTACCCGATCGTTATCACTTTTCAACCTTCCAACAAGCTCCGCAAGGCTCCGTGGTTCCATGCCAACGCAACCACCTTCTCTCTCCCCTCTGTCCATCAAGAAATTGCCGACGTGTGGAAGATGGCGTTCGCTTCTGGCTTGGCCCCAGCCAAGTGCTGGAGAAGTGCGGTCGACAAGTCTCGCAAGATCATGATCAGAACTAAGAAGATGCTCGAGACCGTGCGGCGGGCTCGTAGGGAAGCTCTTTACCACAGACTCTGGAGGCTCGAGGAGGAAGTGAACAAAGGAAAACACCAAGCCCAGAAAGGTCTCCGGAAAATCAGAGCGGTGTTGAGATACGAGGAAGAAATACAAAGGAAAAACCTGCAAATTTTTTTCAAGGAGTGGTGGGCTGGCAAAGCCGACAAACCCACCAAAGAGATGTGCCGCATCCTTAAAAGGAAACACAACAGAGACTCGATCCCCCTACTACTAGATCCACATGGCAATGTATGCAATTCGGAAGAAGATAATTTTGGCATCATCGAAGGGCACTTCACGAGACTCCTGGGAACTTCGAACCCCCTCTCCCAACATAGAAGGGACTGTATGGCTACCATTTCTAGGGTTTCCCCCCGGAGGATACCATCCAACCTCCACTCCCTGCTTCACGCCCCTATCTCTGAATCAGAAATTATTGAGGTCATTGATGCCCTCCCTCTCGGTAAAAGCCCGGGACCCGACGGACTCACTAACGAGTTCTTTAAATCCTTCAAGCTGGTGGTTGCCACCCCTCTGCGTATGGTTTGGCAAGAAGCGCTAAAGTTTGGTGCCCTCCCCTCCTGTCTAAATAATGGAATTATCAAGTTGATACACAAGAAAGGGGAAAAGAACAGAATCGAGAACTGGGCGGCCTATTACGATGCTCCAAACAGGTTACAAGATCATCGCCAAAGTCATTGCCAACAGAATCTCGTGCCACCTGAGATCTTGGCTTAGTGAGGACCAAAAAGGCTTCATCAAAGGCAGGTCTATTCTGGAAACCATTATGGACATTTGGGAAGGTATTCAATTTGCAAATGAGTCTAATCTAGATGTGGTCTTCCTCAAGATCGACTTTGACAAAGCCTACGACAGGCTAGAATGGGACTATCTCCTGCAGTCGCTCCAAGATCTCGGATGTAGTCAGAAATTCACCAAGATGATCGCGACCCTTCTCGGAAATGCAACGACCCAAATTAACGTTAACGGCAAACTTTCGAAGGCGATCCACCTTAGAAGATCTATTAGACAAGGGTGCCCTCTGGCCCCCCTTCTTTTTGCCATCGCCACTCAGGGGCTGAGCAGACTCGTGGCGCATCATGTGGAGACTGGCAATATCAAAGGCCTCCGGCTGCCCCACGACCACAGTCAAATCATCATGAGACTATTTGCCAATGATATGAACGCGTTCGTTCACAATGATAATACCAGCCTGGAGACTTTCTGGAGGTGTCTTGCTACCTTTTGCGAAGCCTCTGGATCCAAAATCAACCACTCTAAGACCGCCTTTAGGGCTATTGTGGGACATCAACCTGGCCTTCTCATTAATCATGGCTGTCAAATCATTCCGCAGGGCCAAATTTTTCGACTTCTTGGAATCCCCTTGGGGTTTGGCGTCTCTATGGAGCAGAGATGGAACTGGGTGTTGGCCAAACTCGAAAACAAGCTTAACCATTGGAAAGGTATGCAAATCAATCTCGCTGGGCGTGCGATGGTTATCAACACGTTCCTCCTCTCTTCTACCATTTATTTCCTTTCTTGTTGGAGACCGAATGAGCAAGGCCTGTCCAAGCTGAATAGTATTTGTAGAAACTTTCTGTGGACGGGCGATCATAACAGAAGGGGGGTGCCTAAAATCAAATGGGCCATCTGCACTAGCCCTAGAGATAGCGGGGGGCTTGGCATCCTGGACATTGGGTGTATGGCTAACAAACTGGCAGCCAAATGGATGATTAAGGCTTGGTGCAATAGGGAGGCCTCGTGGGCCAAGCTGATATTCAGAAACAAGAATGAGTTGGCTCTCATGGGGTTCCCAAACTGGAAGAATCTTGACATCATGACCCTGCTATTTTCCCCGATCCCCGTCTCCCCGAAAGGCTCCAATCTCGTGTGCTCCCTTTGGAAGGGTTGGAATAAAGTCAAAAGCTTCACAAGAACTAGTGAGGACTGGAAGTGGGCGGCCGGAATCAGACAAAACGACTCTATCTGGTTTCCGATACATGGCATCCGGAGTGTGGAGTCGTGGAACATTCAAAATGCCAAGAGGTTATGGAACAAAGGATTCAAAAAATGGAAACACCTCTTGAAACACGACACCCACAGCTGGATCAACTTCGAGGATATTGACCCTTGCATAAACATCTCTTACGAAGAATGGAACACTTTGCAAAGCCGCTGCCTCGCATGGGATCGTCACAAGACTCGCCTTCTCATGGGACATGACACACCGAACTCGCTTGGTCTCAAATGGCACAATGGAAATAGCCTACTCAAAATCCCGAACATCAAAGAAACGGCTGACCACCAGATCAGCCTCAACAAGAAGTGGTGCCTATCTTGGACGCGGCTTCGGTGGGACATGAAATTCATGGGTATCTGGCACCCCCTTATAGAGATTAAGAAGTCTGTCCTCTTATGGCAAATTCTTCATCGAGGAATTTGGACCAACCATAAGGCTAACAAACTTTGTGGGACCCCTCCTTGGTGCAAACGCTGCCACCGGGCTATCGAAGATGTCCCACACATCTTCCTTACTTGCCCCAACTCCTACAGAATCTGGCAGACGGTTGGAATGAAAATCAGACTTCAAAAACAGCTTAGTTGGAAACAAGTCCTTTTGGGAGAAGCGATCGGTTGCTCTGCGACACTCTGGAACGCCATCAGAGGGGAAGTCTTGTGGAAAATTTGGCGGGAGAGGTGTGCTCTCAACTTCGGCGATCCCCCCAGGGAGTGGTCGATCGAGAAATCACTATTCCTCCTTGGCAAAAGAATTGTTAACTGTAAGAAATCCCCCCCCTTCAGGCACCATCAAGTCCTCCTTTTGATCAACAACAAGCTCAAACCCAAGTGGGCCCCGCATGAGGGCGACGAGAGGGTGATCAACCTTCTCTGTAATGCAACCTAGGATTCATTCAAGCTTCCCCTGCTTTGTGGGATTTGGGGGGTCCCGTGGGCACTAGTCCCCTTCTTTTGTACCTTTGTTTCTTAATTTAATTCAAGTCCGGGAGAGTAGGCTATTGCCGAACTTCCTTTATATTAAAAAAAAATTTTTAGGAGCCAACACTCACGCCAAGGGGACAGCTTGCAAGTACATTTCTGAGCCCTTGACTTTTTCATGAAGAATGGTCCACTATGATCTGGGAATCCTTCTCCGTCGGACCATCCATGGACAAATATATGGCGTGTTCAGATACAATGTGAGCATCGTTGAATCGATGGGATTCTAAGCGAGAAGTGCTCAATAGTTTTGACAAATCCTAACAGAATTTCATATAGTTTTGACTGCATGATCCATATATGGTGTAGGCTATGGAATAGTCTTTCCTTTTTTCTTTTGCGTGATTGTGTTGATCAACTACGTCCAACTGACACGCATTCTCAGCATAAACCAATATTTGAACCCATTTTTAATTAGATTTCGTGTGATTTGACGTTCTCGGTTCTGCGTAACATATAAAGAACTCTACAGAATGAGAATTATTCAATGAGCTGACATGCTTCTGGTTGTAGGTGCATCCACATCTTTTAAGCGGAATGTAATAGCTCGCTTTCATATTCAGGAAAGAAATTTGAAATATCTCATACTTATAAATATTATTTTCTTTGTAGTCTCAACTACCTAGGCCTCGAGATCTTCTGTTCCATGTGATACTTTTTTCATACTGTTTCACATGCTCTAATGGCTGTTTGAAATGTCTTGCTTGGTCTATTTGAAATGCCGCCATATCCACTATTAAGGTTTCATCTATCTCTATTGAAATCTGATTGGAGGAAATAGTACGAAACTTTCAAGCCTTAATAAACATTTTGTTTCAGATGTTCCGAATCCTCTAATAAAAAATAGAAGACAATACATGGTAGCCATCTTGAAGCTGACCAGTAAAAATAGGTGCATAGAAAAGATCTTCAATATACGACATCAAATTATGCCATAAATTGAGCTAATATTTCAATAGGAGGTTTTGCTCCCTCACTTTTATCTATACATATAACCCTAGCATGGTACTTATCTTTCTTCATTCACTTAGTTGTTGTGTTACAAGCTTCTTTTTCCTCCTCCTGCGGTTTCCATGCTTTCATAATCCTTGAAATCCAACAACTGCTATCATACCAGATCACTAAATATTTCCTACTCGGCATCATCCACTTCACTCTAATCACATTCCCAAAATCACACAATGTTTGGTCACCATACTCGGAATCATGCATAGTTCAAGAGGATTGTGTTTCACAGAACGAAAATTCTGATTCTAGCTCAATTTACCCTCGAAACAAACTATCATAATGTTTCTATCACAATTTTTCCTTTTCTTCCACACAGACACACACACATACACACACACACACATATATATATATATATATATATATATATATATATATATATATATATATATATATATATATATATTTATATGCGTGTGTGTGTGTATGTGTGTGTGTGTTTATGTATGTTTGTATGTATGTTTGTATGTATGTATGTATGTATGTATGTATGTGTGTGTATATATATAAACGCACACACACATACACATACATATAGTTAGATAGATAGATAGAAAAGGAGAGAGAGAGAGAGAGAGAGAGAGAGAGAGAGAGAGAGACGGAGTGAGAAAGACAGAGTTTGTTTCAACTAGGACGATCTCAAGGTCTACTGTAGATCTAGTGGGGCTTGATTGGATTTTTTATTTTTTATTTTTACTTTTTTGACAACGAGACAATTCTTGGCATCTAGATATCATCACTACTCATGGATGAACACAATGATTTATTTTATATGTTTGTTGTTGAAGACAAGTTGGATGGCTCTAACTAGTCACTGAGGACATACATGATGCATCATATATTGTTGTAAAAGGTTTATGGAATATTATGTTGGGTGTTGAAATATGTCCTTTTGCACATGCAAATATCCTGACAATAGATGATGTGCATGGTCACAAAGATGATGATCTTCAAGTTCTCAGTCCCAACATGATTCCTATTGTAGGTACTATAGAGAAGATTAATACAAACATGCATTGATAGTTTTTTCCTCCAAACATGACATCATCCCTCACAATAACTCATTCAAAATGGCAAAAACTACTCGGGACACTCATATTAAACTAAAAGAAGAAAGAAATAAGAATCATGTGGCTTAAATTTGAAAATATTTGGAGAGGGATCATATGAATGAAGGAAATCTAATGGATACTTTTCTCATCAAGATTATTTATATTAAAGGGAAACTAATTATGCCAATAAAATCTTACTATATAGTTCACTTGTGTGCACTCTTCGTAATGGTGTTCAACATTCCTATCAAAATTTCTCTTCTACTCTTTAATTGTCAATGAAAGGCTCTCAAAACCTCTTCACTTTTGAGGAGTCAGTCTCTATGTCTCTCCAAAAAGGTCAATCTAGATAAAACAAATCAATTATGCATGTGCTAGATCAAGCCTTCTCAGTTAGTCGAAGGGCAAAGGTAAATGGATCTCATCTACTAGTAAGAAAAAATTATGTTATGTTTGAGAGTCAAAGAGGGAAGAAAAAGATGCCAAGAAAACAGAAAACTAGAAACATTATTTTAACTATTTTAAGCAAGATGATTATTTCATTATGCATTCTCCTCAATTAGCTGGCAAAAGGGCAAAGAAGAGAGATCCTTGAAAGGGTGTTGCAGAGGCCTCCACACCTAATACTTGGTTTGTTAAAATTGTTCAAAATGAAGAATGGATGTTTTTTCCACTCATTATATCTATGACCAGTTTATGACTTTAATTGACTTCAATTTTCGGTATTTTGATAGTGGTGCAACCAAACATATTACCTTACACTTCACTTGAGTTTGTTTGTACATACAATATTTTCACATATGCAAAAAGGTCCTCTTATCGTGTTATGGTAGTTAGAAAGATCATTATTAGAAATAGTGATTATAGTATTCTCACACTTTCAAATACCTTATATGCACCAAGGGTGAAGACGAATTTTTTATAACCATAAATGCTAACCAAAATTTACCTGGTTGTTAAATTTGTTGATGATAGATCTATAGTTCATGATGTCTCAAATGGTAAAAATAGCATTGCTTTTAGCATTCTATGTGGTTGGTTCTATAAGATCATATACTATGCAAAATTAGGGAATGCCTTAGCATGTGTATTTCATGACTTGTATGTTATTTTAGATGCAAAACTTTGCCATGGACGCTTTCTTTGTTTGACTTTTTCTAGTTTGGTTTCAAAAGTAGAAATATGAAATGTTTTCCTCTTTTTAGTAAAGTTAATCCACATTCTAAGCATGTTTCCAAAGATGGTTGAATTTGAGCTATACATAAATTACATATTGTTCATAGTCATGTTTGTGGTCCTAAAAAGCCACCTTCATTTGGGAATTACCTATGATTTATAACTTTCATGACGACCTTTCTAGGAATGCATGGAATTGAATATTAAAAGAAATTTCCAAAGTGTTTATGTGTTCTCCAAAATTCCTAGTTATGGAATGTAAAATGGACATCATCCATGCTATTTGATGCCTTATAGTCCTTAACCATTTCTAATTGAGCATGGAGTACAACATTTGTGCAGATTTCCATATACACCTCCAAAAAATGGACTTTTGGAGAAGAGGAACATGCCTCTCATAGAAATGGCAACGTGTATGTTGAAACAAGACAATTTACCACATAGATTCTAGCTTGAGTCCATTATGCATGAAACACACTAACTTAACACATGTCCTACCAAAACATTTCAATATATCAGCCCATATGATATGTGGCATGGTTGGAAGCGTACCATGTATTTATCATCTATGTATTTTTGGTTTTCTACATATGCATTAGTACATGAAGAACAATGAAAAAAATTGATGATAAGGTTTTCAAATATATCTTAATTGTGTAAAATTTTGAAAGTGAAGGCTATCTTTAGTATCCTACACAAAATAAACATAGTATGGTTAGTTGCGATATTGCTTTTGTGGACGAAGCAACTCAACACTTTCTTTCATATGCCAACAAAACATCAGGCATCTCAAAGAATGTGTATGACACTTTCTTTCCTCTATTTATAGGTGTGCACTCAAATGCGAATCTTAGTGAGGCAATTCCTCAACCTTTGAAAGTATCAAATGACCATGTAGATCATTCTTTTATTGATGCATATTTACATGATACACTTTATAATGAGAGTGCTAAGATTGAAGAGGCAGAAAAATATGCCTAATGGATGACACAAACTTTGAGACATGGCACATTAGACGCACCAATGTCATATTGTACTTGTTAATTCTACCATAGTGCTTCTTTTGGATAAGATTGTTATGCAATGGTTGTCTATAGTGCTTGTGATGAGAATGCGCTAGTGTCTCTTCATGAACAATAGAAACTAGAAAAAAAAAACGGCTCGCTACTGTGCAATAAAAATTTGATGCACTTATGAATAATGGTACTTGATCGTAATGTGACTTGTCTCTTTGAAACAAAAAATAGAATTTGCATGAAGTAGGTATACAAGGGGAAATGTAAGACTGATGTAACAATTGATAGATATAAGGACATACTTGTTGCCAAAGGTTATGGTTGTGAGGAGCTCATATTTTTAGTCATCCAACTACCCCCCCCCCCATTTTTAGGTAGTTTTTCTATGTAGTATAGGCACCTCATTCCAAGTGTGCAAGTACAAAAGGACCTATTCAATTGTATTTATTCAAAGAGGATAATTTTGTGGGGATTGAACTCATGACCTACTCGCTAGGAGTAGGAAGGGCTAACTACTTGCCCCAAAAGCCATGGTTGAGGATTAATTCCTAATACTCCATTTAGGGTGTGGTTCAACCATCTCCTACTTATCATTCTTGTGTCCAAGAATCTCTTCCCCTTCTAGAGATCATTGTCCTCAATTATAAATCCATCTCCCCTTGAATTGATGTCCTCAAGCTTCTAAAGTCTCTTGAACCCTCTTTCTCTCAACCTTGGTCTCTTGAACCTTGCCTTTCCACTTCTTGGCCACTTGCATATGGAATTTCCTTGCTCTCAACCTTGATGCCTTTACCCTTGGCTTTCTCCTTCTTTGCCACTTCCTTATGCACTTGCCTTGCTCTCAACCTTGGTATCTTGAAGCTTGCCTTTCCGATGCTTGGCCACTAGCCTATGGACTTGCCTTGCTCTCAACCTTGGTCTCTTGAACTTAGTTCTCAACCATGCAAGGTATTTTTGATCCTCAATTTGGTGCTAAAATTAGAACCATCATTCCGAGAGCTTTCTAATGGTATGTTATATGTCTAAATCCTACCTATGGATCAGGAGATACACTCTAATCTTTGTTGGGATCATCTTGGAAAGTGATGCATGCACCGTCCATCCATTTGTCCAAGCCTACTTCCTAGGCTTTGATGCATATTGTAGGAATTTAATTCATAACCTACTAGCCATGAGTACCATGGGCTTACCACTTGCCCCAAAAGGAATGGTTGAGGATTACTTTGTAATCCTCCCTCTTAGGGTGTGGTTCAATCATTTCCTACCTATCATTCTTGAGTGACTTCTTGCATTAAATTTTCTCAAATTGGAAAAATCATTTGGTTCCTAATATAGTGACTTGAGGTATGAAAAAGTCATAAGTTTTTTATGTGAGATCATTGTTAGAAACACTCTACTTTGTGAATCTACATCTATGACCATAGATAGAGAGAGAGAGAGTGATAATGAGAGGGGCATTAAGGAAAAAGCCTCCAACACTTCCTTAGTGTTGACATAATAAAGAGATAGTAGAATGTAGGATCAAGGACAATAGGCTCCTTAGATTATTCAAACAAACGAATTTACATAAAACAAAGACTGCACTATCAAGGTCCACAACCACTGCCTTCTTAGTACTAATGCATAGAAACACTAACACTCATAAGCAAGTGATTCCCAATGAAAAAAAAAGCTATGTACTTCCACAATCCCCAATGGGATTGTTTTGATGAAAAAGAAAGAAGGAAGATAGAGGAATATTTATTGAGATAAGAAGAAGAGAGGATGGAGATGATAGAATATGAGAAAGTTGAGGATAATAGACATAGGAAGAATGGGATCAATCAACTCAACTAAAATAGAGATGTTACAAAAACAAGGGGACTAACAAGCCATGCGGTTTAATAGCTTTCTCAATATGCTCACTTATGGTAGGCTTCCACTCTTAGAATTGGAGCACTCATTCTAACAGTACCATATACCTCCATACAATTGTTCTTGACTCTGGAGGGTAGCCAAAGTGTTATAAAGGAAGTTTATGACATGAGGGTCTGAGAGATTCAGACAGATCTAAGATCGGACATCGTCTCATCATTCAAGTGTAGGAGTCTTTATGGTAGACTTAAATGAAGGTTCTTATGGTCTCTAGACAAGCAAAGGTGCTTTGCTTAATGTTTAAGTCATATGCATGAGAAGAAAGAGTTCTTGGGTTCAAGTCCTATGAGAAACATGGAAGAGTAATCTTTCTTGCATACGTTTCTTCTTTTCGTATGTTCTTTTCTCAACTTATTAGGTATAAAAATAAATAAAACTTTGTTTTATTTCAAGCGAGGGTTGGAGGTACTGAACCCATGACCTAGGCATTCACAACAAGTCCACTTCTCGAATATATCATGAACACTGCTTGTAGTGTAGTCTATCTTATCTTCTCTTTGTTCTATGCTTTTTTTTCAAATGCAAAAGATGGTGAATCCACAGAAAAACACTCCATAAGCACCACAATCCTCTGTAAACCCCATAGAATATAATCTTCTGCATTATCCACAAATCCAAATGTGCACGTATATATTGTCTTTTGGTTGACTCCTAAATATTGGAGCAACCCACCTCGATATCTTCCTTTAAGAAGCAACAAAAATTCAAGGTTAGAATCAAACTTATGACGTCTACATGAGAGGATGCTAATCTATCCATGAAGGTGCCATGAATTGATGAGAAAAGTCTAATCCATAGAAGAAAACATATGATAGAGATGGAAAGGTAAATCATACAAGAGGGCTTTCTTTTACCACTTTGAAAAGGTATCATATGACATTTAAATTTGATGTTTTTTATTTCTATGTGTTGGTTGGAGTATTTTCTATAGTTATATCTATTAAAATTTGAGAATCTATCTCCTATTGTACTTTGGGGAGCATCCAAAGTAGGCATTTTAAACATGTTTCTAGTTGCTGACAACCTAGTAGTTAACTTTGGATGCATGTTGCTCTTCACTTGAGTGTTCGATCTTGATTATTTTTAGCTTCTTGGAAAGCAATTTTCATGATTATCAATGATTTGATGACCACTAAAAATAGAGGAAATATTGCATGTATGTGCAGAAAATTGGTTCTCATCAAGCATCTCTTAAGCTTGTAGGAAGTTCCTACTTTAACTTGTAATTTTGTACATGTAGCACATGATGTGCCTTAGGCAAGTTGTTATATGTATATTTGGCACATGTACGTGCCTTAGGTACATTGTATAATCACATCATTCCTACTTTTGTAAACATTCATTTTCCCAAATGTTAAGGGAAAATGTTAGTTTTGTGTAAGAGAGAAAGAGGATAGGCGAAGAATATGCAAGTGCATCTCATGAGGTCATGCATTGCAATAGATGGTAGGATTGATGCAATGCATCTCCTACAACATTGAAGAGTTTCTAGATCATTGGATCACAGGGAAGACCCCTTCACTCTTCATTTATTGTTTTCTCTTATTTAATTCATTTGCACATTGCATAGTTTAGGGCATATGCATGATTATGCAGATGAGTTTAGGGAATGTTTAAATTCTTTTTATTTAGGCATTCATGAAATAATTGTGCATCTTCATTTAAGGATAGAAAGGGACAACCTGCATGTCCAATTCCATACATCATTACAACATTATATATGTGTTGGCAGCAGTCAGGGAACTGAAGGAGCCACAAGACGAAGAGAGTCAGAGCGAAGGGACAGCACAAGCAGACATGGCAGTCAAAGAAAATCTGGCAAGTAGGCCAATAATTCTCTTCATGAAGAAGCAAGTATGAGCATTCACGCAGATCTAGCACTAAGGCAACCTTTAATTTTTCAAAACCTTTACAGCAATTAAAAGTGATTCTCATCACTAAACACCATTGTAAATACCATTTCATCTTTTTGTAGCTCCATTTTGTGCAAGCCAAGGAGTCCTTGAGCTTGAGGAGCTTTAGAAGTATCTACCTCTCAATTTTCACATTTTTTAGATCTCGTTTGAGCCCTCGAATAAGCCCTGGAACCTAATTTTTAACTAGGCCGGACAATAGGTCTGAACAGGGCCAAAACTAGTTTAAAACTATAAAAGGAGCTAGAGAGCTCATTTTTTGGGGGTAGATTGTAATTGAAACAAACTTGTAAGAGCTTCTTGAAAAGTATCTAAGAACTCCATTAATTCTCACTCTTTGTCCTGCCGTGTGTGCGCGTGTGTGTGTATGTGTGTGCATGTTGGTGTGCTTCTCACTCACGCACTTGTGCCGTCACTTGCTCGAGGTCTTCATACCATCCTCACGTCTTCCCGGATTGACATTAAAGGAGGTGCTACTCATCACTGAGCTACACCAAATTTTGGCGCCGTTGCCGGGGATCGAGCTTTGAGGACGAGCGTCTGATGGTAAGATGTAGATTGGAGACGTTGGCGTTATAGGTAATTTCTTTACTTTTCCTATTTTTCTCTTTCTTACCTTACCACCATCATCACCATCATCATCATCACCATCTTCCACCTCCATTTCCATCATCGCGAAAATTTCGGTTTTTTGAGTATATCACCATCTCCACCTCATTTCCCTCATTTCATTGTGAGAGAGAGCGAGAGAGCGAAATTGCGTGTGCTGCTTTTGCATGTTTCTTGAGCTGTCTTGCAGGTACAGGTCACATCATTGTCCCCAGCACTCTGCGCAGGTACGGATTTCGAAGTAACTGTCTATGTGTCGCGGACTTCTGTCAATCGCGACCGACAGAAAAAACGCTCAAATCACCAAACAAAGTGCAAAACCATGATCTACAGGCCTAGAGCTTCCCAAAAATGTGTTTAGTTTCTTGAAATTCCTCAGATTTCTGTCAATCGCGATCGCTCTGTCAATCGCGACCAACAAACCACGACGGACAGATCTGTCAATCGCGATCGACACGTCAATCGCGATCGACAGCCCACGACGGCTCTGCCAATCGCGACCGACAGAGTCAACGACCGATTGACCACGACCGACAGAACATACGCGTGACACGTGTCAATCGCGATCGAGTCATCAATCGCGATCGACTCATCAATCGCGACCGACAGAGTCAACGACCGATTGACCACGACCGACAGAACATACGCGTGACACGTGTCAATCGCGATCGAGTCATCAATCGCGATCGACTCATCAATCGCGACCGACATAGTCAATGACTGTTTGACCACGACGGACAGACCCTCGCGACCGACCTGTCAATCGCGATTGACCCATCAATCGTGACCGACAGAGTCAACGACCCTTTGACCACGACGGATTGACTTTTCGTAACCCCTGTCAATCGCGACTGACCAGTCAATCGCGACTGACAGCCACGACGGACCTGTCAATCGGGATCGACACGTCGATCGCGACTGACCTGTCAATCGCGACCGACAGACTTTGCGAACACGTTAGAAGGGCAAATTAGGTCAAATTTTTAAGGCAAAAATAGTGGTCTAAATTTTGGCCAAGTGTGGGACAAACACTAGGGTGTAGCATTGCATTATGAGGGCATGAACCAAGTAACTCGAGAATTCATGTTTGACTGTTAACCTAGTCTAATCCTGTTTTAGCCCAAAACCCTGAACTGGCATAACTTTCTCATACGAAATCCATTTGCTGTGATTTTTGTTTTGTTGGAAAGCTCGCAGGGAGTACAAAGCTTGATCAGGAATATTAGCTAGGGTATTTTGAAGTTGACCACACCCAGGGGGAACAAAGTTAAGGGGTCTCTAGAGTTGTGTCCAAAAAGTCATAGTGCAAATTGGTGAAGTGTTACATGAATGAAAGTGATTGGTTCTGTCTTTTGAATTTAAGTCTTGAGCTAACAGTGGGCCTTTTACAGGTCCTTTGAGAGCAGCGAAGGGTACGCAAGGCAAGAGTAAGTGCAGGCTTGGGAACACGCATCCTGGGCACACCAGGGCAACAATACAAGGAAAGGAACTCAAGGTTGGAAAACCCGCAACACCCTCTGTCAATTCTTAGTTTAGGCTAAGTGCGGGTAGTGTTAGAAGTAATTCCAGGCAACGATAGGCACGAGATAAATCAAAGACTATCTAAGAAATCAAGTGCAAGTCAAGAAATAACCTCTGTGTGTGCGAACGACAACCTTAAAAGGAAAAGAACCTAACGTGAAACGACCAAACTAAAGTGCGAAATTAAACTCAAGTATTCCTGACGAAGTGATATCAGACAAGAGTATAAACACGATAATCAACATAAAAAGAACCAAGTAACCGATACAAAAGGACTCAGAAACGTGGTTGTACCTGGAAAAAAAATTGGGTTAATCAGTTAGGCATATGAACCTTAGATCAGGACGACACCTAGTAAGAGAGAGACGAAGCCTTAGGTCTTCAGAGGCTAGTGTCAATCACACTGCAAGGTCTTGGGCCCAACAGTTGAGTCACCACTCGCATTACCCTAGCTCTGATACCAGTGAATCAGAGATGTCTCAAGGCATGGACAGACCTACGGGAAGTTCACGTGTGCCATACTTGCACAGGATAGAAGGCCCTTACAAAACACAATTGGAATACCTTAGGACCAACCGATTAGGTGCTAGCATCTATGAGGACGGCCTAGGAAGATCCGTGGTCTAGATTAAAAACCCTGACCAATCCATAGGACTAGAGCACCCAGCTGTCAAGTTCGAAAACGGTGCATACCTGGACAAAGAAGGAACCATATACGTAGTCACCAGTCACCCAGATAGGACAGATGAATTTGGGAATGTAATCTCAGAAGCGGACTTAGGTGACTTGGAACAAGGAAACATGGGTGTAGAACCTAGAACCCCCCGAGGCAAATCTGTTCCCACTAGGATTATCACACCTGAATGGGTTCCCCAAGAGAACAAGAGCATAGATCTGCTTCTCAATCGAGAGACTGACGAAGCCTTTTGGAGGTACAAATCTGATCAGCCAACTGATATAGGAACAATCATGATCTATGAGTTTAAGGATCGTGATAGCCCAGGTAGAGTGACCTACTTAGATCACGCTTCGGAGAGGATCTTTGTGGTGACAGAACATGATAGGCATGCTTACACTTGGAAGGGTGAATTCGTTTTCCCCCAACCAAGATCGAATGTATCCTATGGTCACCCTGGAGCTGGAACATCCCAAGCTCATGGAACTCAAAGCGACAGACATAGAGAAAGGCCGGAAGTAAGCTTTGCCAACCCAGTGGGCAGAGAAAGAACGAGGACGGAAACAAATAGAGTAGAACCTGAGATACTTAGAGCTCACAGGAATCAGAGAAATGCGGATGAGTTCCCTCTACCACGACCTAGAGAGCACACAAGGACGTTGAGACCGACTCAGCTAGTTAAGTCCATGAAGAACTACTTCGATGGCACGGGAGATCCATACGATCATGTGGCTGAGTTTAGACACGTCCTGAGAGCTGAACAAGTGGAGGATCTATTCACGCAGTACAATGCCTTTGGTCTGACCCTTAGGAACATTGCCCTGACATGGTTTCAACCACTAAATGAGAGGCAGTTCAGGAGCATAGACCAACTCCTAGAGGCTTTCATTATCGAATTCTCTAAGAGTGGCATAAGGCATAATACCTCCTCGCTGATTCACAACTTCAAGCAAACCCCTCAAGAAACTGTGAGACTTGCAGGAAGAAGATTTAGACAATACTTAGAAAGATGCCCTGTTTCGGAGCTACCCACACCAGCCAAGCAAGTGGCTTTATTCTTGGATGGATTGCTAAGTACCAAATTGAGATCCTATGTGTACTTGAAGGATCCTAGGACCATAGAAGAGTGTGTACGCATGTGCATTGACATCCAGGATAACCTAGGGGAGGAGTTAGAGCTTTCTTAGATATACAAAGATTCAGATAGTGCCTCTAACATCTCTTCCATGCAATCCACATCAATCGAGGAACTTGCGGAAAAAGTAGCTCAAAAATTAGGCGTCTCTAGTAAACAAATTCCTAGATTTGCCCCAGTGAAAAGATGTTATACTTGTGGTGGCGACCACATGGCGAATGTCTGCCCCATTATGGCTCAACCCCAAGTTAATCCTAGTAGCCAGTACTGCACCATAGAACGGAGATACACAAATCACACAGCACAAGATTGCCCATACAACAAACAGGCGGTTAGGCAACCCTACCCTCAGCCATACCCTCAGCAGGGAAGATACCAGAACCCGTACCCTCCACAACCATATGGCAGGCCACAACAACCTTATCAGCAACCATACCAAAACCAACAAAGGCCTCAGCCTGTGTTAGCTCAACAACCCCCTGCTCCAGCTAATGCGATCCCAGTAAAATATGCAGCTGCAGAAGAAAACCTGAATAGAGCTATAGTCCCTGTAACACCTCTGCTTTCTGAAAGTGACCCCAGTGACCATAGCTTTGATTCTACACATGTTGATAGTCCCCAGGCGTACTACATGCAGTCTCCAGAACATGGTGAGTCTTATTACAGTGAAGAGCAAAATGAACCTAGTTGGGAGTCAGATTACACAAACGTCATGTACGCAAACCCCAACCCTAGACCTCAACTTAGGCAGGTAAGACCCCCATTCCCTAGAGGACCGTGCTACAGATGCCAAGGAGATCACCTCATTCGTGATTGTCCCTTACCTCCACCTACACAACCCCAGTCAGTGACGATCCAAGGCTTTTGCCAAGAATGTGGAAAGGAGCATCTCTTACGAGATTGCCCAAAGAACCCCAATAATATGCCAAAAATCACGTCTATCAATGTTATTGGGTTAGTGGTAGATTCCACAAGAAGTGTCACTTCCACTACTCCCGTACAGGTAGTCACTAGAGCTCAAGCATTGCAGCAGAATCAAGGGGTAAACCAGGATAAGAACCCAGAGGCTAGTGAAACCGAGAGCATAACAAAGAAAAGGACTAGAGCGTGGAAAGATAGTCGAGAAAGAATGAAAAGACAATGGGCTAAAAAGATGAGTGAACTCGAGGAAAGCATAAGAGAAACCAAAGCTAGGATAACTGAAATCACCTCTCAAACCCCCTCTCACACTATCCCACCTCCACCATTCCCATCGCCATCCAACCCGCCACCTTCCAACCCACCTCATATGATTCCACCACCCCCTAGAGTAGGATCCGTATTAGCTGATCCCACCCCTGAAGACATAGACATGATGCTTAAAGCATATCAGGCCAGAATCCAAGAAGGGCCAAATGTCACGGATCATGACAAGTGCTACACTAGAGCTGACCTAGAGATAGAAAGAACCAAGCTTTGTGCGAAAATGGTCGCATTGGCTCAAACTATGTTTGAAGCCAGTCACCTTTTCAATTACTCGGGCTCAGCCAAGACGCAATTACACTTGGATGGACTTCTGGAGAAGTTAGAGGGCATAATTGCAAGATCGGCCAAGGAAGAAGAAAATCAAGAAAGAGATAACGCAAGCAAAAATGTGACCCATCCCCCACCGAAAGCTTATGTGCCAAATTCCATTGAACCAGACAATTCCCCCCCCCCCCCCCCCCTAGAAAGAATGGAGAATCTAATGGCACAATCACAAAAGGAACCAGCCTCTCAACACAAGGGCAAGGCAAGTGAAAGAGTAAGTATTCCTGCCCAAGAAGCCTATGTGCCTAACTCTACGGAGCCGGACACATCATCTTCTATGAATCGGTTCACACCAGAATTCCTACGTGAGATTCAAGAAGACAAATGGGCTAAGGAAAGTGAAGTCCCTCCTCCCATTGAACTTGTGGATGATGCACATGACCAATTCCCACAAGACATCCCATCCATTTACGGAGAGCAGGAGAGTATCCAATCTCAAGAAAGATTAGACTTCGAGTCTAATTCTCTACAGGAACTACCCCATTTCAGAGGCCCATGGGAAGCAAAGTCCACCTGCATGAGAGCACCTACAGTCATGGTAAGAAACGAAGATTCAGTCATACCTAGGAACACAGAGGTAGTAAAGAACACCAAAGTGCAGTGTAATCTCAAGTTAGAAGAGCTACTCAAGGTTAGACCTGAATTATTTAAACATGTTGCCAAACAAGTACCAGAAATAGCCAAACCTCGTTCCGAGGTAGGATCCCATAGGACAGTGCCAGAAATTCCCTTGGATAAGATAGGAGATATGTGTGAAGGTGAAGAAGGGAACACCTATCTTCCCATCACCTACCAGGAGTACACCACCAAGGCAATTTTGGACTCAGGTGCAGGAGTTGCAATTGCCACTACTTCCCTATGGAAGCGTTGGGGCAAGCCAGCACTCAAGCCAACGAGAATGAAATTGCAGATGGCCGATGGTCACATAGAGAGACCCCTAGGATTGTTAGAAGGAATAACTCTCACCACTTGTGGTGTCGAGTTTGAGCATACATTTGCTATATGTGACTTCAACAAAAATCATGCCTATGAGATGATTTTGGGAAGACCATTTATGCGACAGTTGCAAGTGGTACAGGACTGGGGAACCAACTCCTTGTATCTGCAACACTTAGGTGTTACAACCAAAGTAAATCTCAAAGATTACTCTCATCGAGATGTCCCTCCCATCCAATGGAATCCCATCCATAGAGCCAAAGATGATACTGAATCGGTGCATTCCATAGGGTCTAGATCCTCGTGGATGCATGAAGACACTCACTTATGGATGTGCAAAGTAGCAATAGAAGAAGAGAAGAGAGAGAAAGCCAGAGAAATAGGTGCGAAAGAAACACATAGATCAATTCAAGACCCAGCCTATGCATCTGTAGTTTTTCCAGACGAAGAGTTTGAACCTCACGGCTGGGCAGAAATCCTAGCAACAATGGATGTAGCCATCAATGAGGAACAATGGACACCTCACTGTGATGAGGATGGCTATGACATTTCAGTCTTTTCCATAGAGCCAATCATGGGAGAGGCAGTTCTAGAAGAATGCGAACCTAGCCCTAATGCATTTGAGGATGCAAGTGACTCCGATCTAGAGTCAATCATTATGGACCCACCATTTGCATCAGATGAAGAATACTTCCATGAAGTAGAATTTCAACCCCAGAGGCATGGAGAGCTTACAAATGATGCAAGATTAGCAAGACATGTGACCCCGAAGGAAGAAGGGAAGAAACGAAAGAAGAGAGAAGTCTCACCAGAAGAGGAAGAATCTTTGTTTGAGGTCCCAAAAAATTTTAAGAAGTACGAGATAGATGACAGGAGAGTCATGATCAGAATGCCGAAACGAGAGGCACAATCAGGAGAGGCCTATGATAACAAAGAAACCACCAAGAAAATAGTAGTAGCCCTAGAAGAAGGAGAGGAGAGATGCACGTACATAGGCCATGACCTAACAGAGGAAGAAGAGCATGCGTTAATTGCCTTGCTAAGAGAATACAGAGATGTATTCGCTTGGAGTTACAAGGATTTGAAAGGTTTTGACCCTGACATATGCTCACACACCATCCCCATGACTTCAGATGCCAAACCCTCGAAGCAAAAGCCCTATACATATAACGATAATTACGCTGCTAAGATCAAAGAAGAGATAGATAGACTAGTTGAAGCTGGATTTATCTATGAAATTGAGCACACTGAATGGGTATCCCCCATCGTATTGGTGCCCAAGAAAAATGGAAAGCTGCGCGTGTGCATTAACTTGAAGAAGGTTAATGCAGCCACAATTCGGGATAACTATCCGCTTCCTATCACAGAGCATCTCTTAGAAAGAGTAGCAGGCAAGGAAGTGTACAGCTTCCTCGATGGATTTTCGGGCTACAATCAAGTAGCCATAGCTCCAGAAGATCAGCATAAGACAGCTTTTGCCACAGAGTGGGGCATTTTTGCCTTTAGAGTAATGCCATTTGGGCTTACCAATGCACCAGCTACCTTCCAGAGACTAATGTGTCATGTATTTAAAGAGTTCTTGAGGAAGAATTTAGAGGTCTATGTTGATGATCTTTGTGCTCATTCTAACATTAGACACACCCATATTCCTGAACTCAGACAAATCTTTGACAAATGTAGGGAATATCAAGTCTGCCTGAACCTAGAAAAGTGCGCTTTTATGGTCAGGCAAAGCAAGATTCTAGGGCACATAGTGTCAAAGAATGGCATATCCAATGATGAAGAGAAAGTCAGAGCTATAGCAGAGCTACCTAGGCCAAAGAATGTCAAGGAAGTACAAGCTTTCATGGGGCATTGTGGTTATTACCGACGATTTATACACATGTATGCTGTCATTGCAAAGCCCATGTACGGACTTCTGACCAACTTTGAGTGGACGGAGGAATGTGAGAATTCCTTCCAAGAGCTTAAACGAAGATTATGTTCAGCACCAATCTTGACCACACCAGATTGGAACAAGCCATTCCATGTTCACGTGGATGCATCCAATTATGCCATTGGATGTGTACTCGCACAACCTACCGGTGAAGGTAATATGGATCTTCCAATTGCCTATGCCAGTAGACAATTGAATGCGGCTGAACGGAATTACACCACTACAGAGAGAGAAGGTTTAGGCATGGTATATGCAGTGAAGAAATTTAGACACTATTTGCTTGCAAATAAGTTTAAATTTTTCACTGATCATCAGGCATTGCTATACCTCGTAAACAAGCCATGCAATACAGGAAGATTAGTGAGATGGTTTCTCTTGCTCATGGAATATGACTTTGAGGTTGTGGTAAGGAAAGGGAGGACTCATTTAAGAGCAGATCATCTCTCTAGGCTCACATCGGGAGAAGCCCCACAAGGAGTATCAGATGACCTTCCTGATGCTTACTTGTTTAATTTGGAAGTTGTACCGCAGTGGGCTAAGCCATTGGTACCAGTATTGACATACAGGCCTAATCATCCAGTGGTGAACACACGGAATAGAGAGGTTGTTAAAGCCCAAAAGTACCACATCATGGCTGGAAGTATGTACAAGCACATAGATCAAGGAATCTTGGCTTGTTGTGTAGAAGAGGATGAGTACGCTAAATGGTTGCAATTAGCACATGTAGGTGCGTTAGAGCAACACTACTCAAAGCAACGAACTTTACAGACCCTAAAGAGACTCGGAGTGCATTGGCCAACTATGGAAGCTGATGTCCAAAAGTTGTGCAAGGAATGCCCAATCTCCTGCACTAAACCACCTATGGAACATGCCACTCTTTATCAAGTATCCATAGTGCCAGATTGGAGTGAACCTCTAGTATCCTTCCTGAGGACAAAAACATTCCCTCAAGACATGACTCTTGCTAGAAAAAGGAGTTTAGAACAAGAAGCCCTGGATTACTCACTCATTGGTGATAATCTATATAAGCGTGGTAAAGATGGTTACCTGAGGCTATGTGTCCATGAAAGTGAATATCTTAAGATCTTGGAAACTGCTCACCAAGGTGTAGTAGGAGGACACTTTGGACCAGATCGGGTGATCAAGGCAATACTATTTGCGGGCTTCTGGTGGCCGACCCTTCACATGGATGCACATACCTACGTGAAACGGTGTGATGTCTGTCAGCGGACTCAGTATCCTATACGCAAAGATGAGATGCCACTGAAACCTATGATGGGTGGACGTGCGTTCTCTAAGTGGGGAATAGACTTCGTAGGTCCTATTAATCCCCCAGCTAAGGGTTCTCATGCGGAATACATCATTGTTGCAACAGACTATCTAACTAAGTGAGTAGAGGTAAAAGCTACGACAAAGAATGACGCTCAGACAACTGCTAAATTCTTGTTTGAGAATGTGTTCACAAGATATGGGCTACCTATAGAGCTTGTAAGTGATAGAGGCACTCATTTCTTGAACGAAGTGATTGAAAATCTACTCCAAGAATTCTTGGTAATACACAAGAAGTCTGCCCCCTATCACCCTCAAGCTAATGGACAAGCTGAGAGCACTAATAAGATCTTATGCAATGTACTGACGAAACTAGTGAACACTAAACGCTCTGATTGGGACAAACAGCTACACCATGCTGTTTGGGCATACCGAGTTGCCTACAAAACGGTACTCCAAGCCACCCCCTTTCAAATGGTATTTGGCCAAAATGCGGTGCTACCCTTGGACTTCTTAATACCTACGTTGAAAGTAGCACAAGAGCACGAATGGACGGGTCATGAACTCTCCTCTTGACTTTTTGACCTTGATCGACTAGGAGAAACAAGACTGAGAGCAGCTGCAGGAATATATGCAGCTAAGAAGAGACAGAAGGCATACTTTGATGCCCATGTGAAGGATAAGGGCTTGAAAGCAGGAGATCTAGTTTTAGTCTATACACTGAAACAACACGCAAGGAAGCTAGAAAGGAGAGGCTACGGACCTATGATCATCAATAGGATTTCCACGAGTGGAGCAGTACAACTAGCCACATTAGAGGGTGATGTTCTCCCAAACTATATTAGCGGTTGCAGAGTCAAGTTGTATCAGGAACCCCTCACGGAGGAAATGCTCATCCGACTCAACACTGCTAAGAAACGCAAGGAAGAAGAAAAGCGAATTCGAGAAGAAGCTCAAGCAGAAGCTTTAGAACGCATCAGAAGGATGAAATTAAGAAGACAAGGTAGAGAGCACCCTAGGCGAGATGCATACGCAGATCAAAGATATGACATGGCTATGTGCGAAGTTTCAGGTATTAGCTCACACAAGATAACCGATCAACGTCCTTTCATAACCATAGATATTGGACAAGGAAAGAGTGCAAGGACCGTAAGAGCCTTGATTGACTCAACTAGTGCTGTTAGAGTGTCTTACTGTCAAGAGTTGCAGTTAACTGTCAATCCTGTGGAAGCATATCTCATAGGATTGGGAGGCGTGGAAACCCCTTGCATGGGCGAGGTGGAACTTGCCCTCTACATTCATGATGAGGCAATGACAGTTAAAGTACTAGTGTGTCAAGATGAGGATCTCACTGAACCTCTTGTCTTGGGTCAAGACTAGATCTATGACCAAGCAGTCAACTTAAACTTAAGAAGTGGACTTCTTCAGGTATGGGTCAATCATAGTCGAATTACAGTAGAGTTAGATAATGGAGCACTCAAGGAACTAGGAAAGGCACAGACTCCTGGTCCCTCCAGGGGTGCACATGAAGTTGACCATGCTGTTCTTGTCCAAAACTATGTGTTGCAGAGGAATGATATTCTCAAAAAAGGAGTCAGGGATGCAACGGAACTCCCTTCTTTTCCAAAGGCCAGAAGGAGGCAGCAACCAAAGGTGGATCAAAGGCAGAAGAAGCAGAGTACTACCTATGCCGGAAATCAAAAGTACCTGCGCAGCAAAATGTCTCAGCAAGTGAACCAAGTGTGGGTGCGGAAAGGCGAACACCCGGTTGCACTCAAGCCAACCACACGGGCAAAGCCTCTTATTAGTAACCAACAACACGACACTAATAAGAAGTCTTTCAGAAATTCTTCTGCTAACGTGAAATCTATTTGGGTGCCCAAGAAGTCGATGAAGGCTAGCCCACAATCAAGACAAATTTGGGTGCCTAAGGCTTGCTTGCGAGCGCAAATAGCTACGCCGAGGCCACAACCTATACAGCGTAACCCATTCACTCGCACAACCAGCATTCACTCGTTTCCAACACTCAGGGACACACCAAGGCCCATGAGCACGAACATAATCGCTTGTAAATGGGTCCCTAAAAAGCCTCATTTTCAAGCCGATACACCTAAAAAGCTCTCTAGAGTCTCTACGAAACCAAGAACAAAACCCATCCACTGCATTTGGCAGCCTAAGACTTGTAAGAAACCCCCCGACCCAAATTTGTAAATTCATTCCCACTTACTAACTGCATTAGTCTCCTAGGACTACCCAAGCATTAACTACACACACTGTCTTCGTGCACTTACTAACCATTAACTCACCATCTACCTCATGTTAATGTTGTAACGAGGACAACAACGGATTTATTCCGTCCATTACGATGTTAACACGTGGTTCTATATTCTCACAGAACCAACCAGCAAGCAAGGCCATGGCAGAAGCAGGAGGTGCCAGTTCTCAAGCCGGATCCGGTGCACAGATTGTGGACATAGAAACAATTCTCCTCGAGCCACATCTCACCGCAAGGCCGCAAGAACTTCAAGCCGTGCATGTGCTCCCCATTCAGGATCCTCCTCAAGGGCACACTTCTCAAGTAGGTAAACACGCTCACTGGTTCAGTGATGTCGCTGGACCATTGGGCGATGGAACCTATTTCTGGGAAGCTGAATTGGAATTTAATGGTAAATGGGGACGTTACCACTTTTTCACGCGCGAGTTTGAAAGCTATCAAAACGCCGAAGTCATGCGATCAGTTTGTACCAAAGCCGGTGTGGACAGTTATTTCAGGGCCCACTTACCAAAGCCGGATTTCTTACGATGTTCATATCTTATCAGCACCATCACGCCAAGCAGGGCCAAGGGAGGCGACAGCACCTTTGTGTTACCCTCACTGCTGCCGGGTCATGAGCTTAAAAGATTCAAGCTGACCCTTAATCTGGTACGAGAAGCGTTGGGCATGTATGGCATGCACATCCCCACTTTAAAGGAAACCATGGTTCCAGGACGAATGAAACACAAAGATCTTAATAAGCTGAAGGATATGGTAGCGATGACACCTACCATTGCGCTTCACCTGCGGACCGTCATGCAACATTTTGCTTTCCCCGCCCAGGAAAGATTCACAATGCCCCCAAAGAAAATATGGTTCAGCTTGTATCTGGCAGAGACGGAAGGCCTTCCCATCAATGTGCCACATTGGATCATAGATCAGATCCACCTAGCCCATCAAAGGTGGAACAAGAAGCAGAAAAATGTGCTTCATGGATGTTGCGCTCTAACAAAGATAATCTACCAATGTCTGGCCTATGACGTGCCTATTCAGCGGGCACTCATATGGCCCCGCGCCTAGGAATTCCAGAGAAGACTATCAGCAGTAGGTCCCCCATCAAAGAAGATGAGGGGGGGAGTACAATTACCCTGTGCTCAACCAAGGGGAGCCACCACTACACCAGAAATTACCCCTCCCCAGACACGACGCGTTAGGCCATTCACAATCCGGCTACCAAGACCAAGCACAGATGGACCTAATCTGGTATTTCCACCCGTCCCATCAGATCTGGAATTCCCACAGGGTTTTACTCTAAATGATCTCACGGATGAAGAAGTAGCCCGACTGATCTATGATTCTAATCTCGAGACGGAAACAGAACGTGCTCAGGAACCACAACCCCAGACAACAACAGCAGCCCCCACCCGACCAGAAGTGGTAGAAGTCGACGTCGAGGAACAAGAGACAGAACAAGAAGAAGAAGCCTACGAGGAACAAGAATATGACGAGCTTTCAGAGCTGGCAAGTGCCCCTGCGTATTCGGCACAAATCAAAAGACTATATCGAACCATGCAACTAGTTCAAGAACAGCATAAGATGTCACTGGAATCGGGCAAGAAACTCATGAACCAGTTGCTAGCGGAGGAAGGCGTGGACGATTTGTTCATTGAGTCCATAAACCTTCATGCCGATGCAGTAGGATTGGATGAGGCCATCCATGAGGCAATGACCTACATTCACAGATTTGAGAAAAGGGTTCCCGCTCGTCCCATGAGCTCCGGGAAACAAATTCATATCAATGTATCGGCACCAGGAGAGACAATGCAAGCAGACGAACATTGGGAAGCACCACTGTCACCACCATCCACACCTCGCACTACACAATTCACTCCACCACATGACACTAGCACCACCACGTCCACTACCACCACCATTGTCATGGGTATCCCACTCTCTCCGGGAATCCAATTCGGGGGAGTCACCATGCCCACTTTCACCACTCTTTTCACTGACGTCACATCCACTCCACCCACGATCCCCATCTACACTGTCACTCAAACAATTGACACTATGGAAACATCTCCTGCCACAGCACCGCTCCCTCCCCCCATGCCACCTTCATCTCCCATACCCCCTCCACCCACATCTCCACTTGCATCCACATCATTCACAACTCCCATTCCTGCCCCCACTCCCCCTGCATCTTCACCCCTCCCAGCATCATTTAATGTAAATAGCATATTTTTAGCATTAAATCAATGTGTATATCAGCTTCAGAATGAGTACAGAGCTCTGGACGGCCGGTATCAACAACTGCAACACACCATCAGAACTTACAAAGGCAATTTCACATTCTACAAGAGGAAAATGCAGAAGTGAATCAACGCTACACAACGCTTGAGCACGCTCACCAAACACTATTGGAGGCACCACAACCATCGACAGAATCAGGCGTCAAACAACTAGAAGCCTTGCTTGAAGTATACCAGGCCGATAACCTACGAGTCAGACGCAACTTGGCGCTACTACGGAAACATATGGCCACAGCACTGGAGGAGAAGAAGAGACTGCAAAAACAAAATGAAGAGATTCTGGAAGCGGCAATGGAAGGCTCCCCTCACGAGATAGATCCAGAGCAGTTCAAAGCAGTTCCCACGGAGACGATGAAAACCATTTTGGAAAGCTATGCAGATCTCCTGGAAGCCCATGATGACTTGGAAAGAGAGCGTGACACACTTCAGAGCAGACTTAAGGAACAGGAGGAACAACCAAAGAGTGTCCCATCAACCTCCACCTCAGACGAAGTAAAGGCCTTAACTGAGCAGGTAGCAGAATTACAGCAGAGGTTACTGATATACGAGAGGCAGCCATCTCTAGTGGTAGAACGAGAGCAAGAAGAGTTGGTCCCTATTGAGGTAGATGATTCGTACGAGGAACCGTATGTTCCTATGCCAATGCCAGGCGGGCGACGAACCTCAGAGGGACTAGACACATTGGAAGTAGAAGCACCCGAGTGGCTTCAGACACTGGAAAGGACAGCGAACACCCACGAAGAACGGGTGGCCATTCAGATCCAATCACTAGCAAACTTAGAAGAAACTGTCATAAAGTCAGAATATTTCAAAAGCATGTCTCATCATAGATGGATCGGCACCAATAATGACCAATATGTGCCATACTGCATACTTCTGGCCGATTACAGCGCGGAGATTCAACGACAATGTGGCAAGCCTCCCACATTTGCTACACAATTTGGTCCAGATGATATACCGGAAAGTGCTCAGCGTGGGTCCATCCATCAACCCACCTGGAGAATCAAGCTTTTGGAAACTTATCTAGAAATGGTCCGAACCTGGAATAATATGCCGTTGTTTATTAAGTATAACCCTTGTTACATTCCAGTTCTTCGACGACGCACCTGGCCTGAATTCACTATTGCCGTCAGAGACATCAAAGCCTGTGCAAAATGGTTGAATTATGTTTATCAAGCACCTCCACGAGGACCCCCCACGGTCAATTACATGATTTCTACAATCCGTCACTAGAGTACTCGGCTACGCAATAATCCTGATGTGATGGCCCAGATGTGTATGAAAATATTTGAATTAATGATGATCACTTTCAGGACGTTTAAGAACATTAAGGACCCTCACTTCTCAGGAGCAGGCTTTATGACAGGAAACCAGGATCTAGTGTACGATATGAGCACCACCCCGTCAATTGAAGTAATATATGCTTGGCACGCCAGAATCAAGTACCTCCCAACCTGCTTTAAACAGACATTTGAGGAGATGTTCATCACAGGATTCTGGGAATATCACTCCGAAATCTTTATTCCAAGACCATCACACCTCTTCCAATTATTTGCTGTGGAGAGAACCATTTACTCAGAACAATTGAGGGTACCTCATCCCGATGTTCCCGGACCTGTGAATTGGGATGATTTGCTCACAGATCTAGCACACGGCTTGCGCCTCGAAGAACACCACCTAGCCTCCGATGTCGTCCAATACTATGTTCAAAAATCCTCTAGACAAGGGTCTGTCAGGGGCGACAGACGCGAGAGTGGGGGGGGTGTTGGCAGCAGTCAGGGAACCGAAGGAGCCACAAGACGAAGAGAGTCAGAGTGAAGGGACAGCACAAGCAGACATGGCAGTCAAAGAAGATCTAGCAAGTAGGCCAATAATTCTCTGCATGAAGAAGCAAGTATGAGCATTCACGCAGATCTAGCACTAAGGCAACCTTTAATTTTTCAAAACCTTTACACCAATTAAAAGTGATTCTCATCACTAAACACCATTGTAAATACCATTTCATCTTTTTGTAGCTCCATTTTGTGCAAGCCAAGGAGTCCTTGAGCTTGAGGATCTTTAGAAGTATCTACCTGCCAATTTTCACATTTTTTAGATCTCGTTTGAGCCCTCGAATAAGCCCTGGAACCTAATTTTTAACTAGGCCGGACAATAGGTCTGAACAGGGCCAAAACTAGTCTAAAACTATAAAAGGAGCTAGAGAGCTCATTTTTTGGGGGTAGATTGTAATTGAAACAAACTTGTAAGAGCTTCTTGAAAAGTAATCTAAGAACTCCATTGATTCTCACTCTTTGTCATGCCGTGTGTGCGCGTGTGTGTGTATGTGTGTGCATGTTGGTGTGCTTCTCACTCACGCACTTGTGCCGTCACTTGCTCGAGGTCTTCATACCATCCTCACGTCTTCCCGGATTGACATTAAAGGAGGTGCTACTCATCACTGAGCTACAATATGCTATGCTAATTTTAAAGCTTAATGAAGTTAAAATAAAGGAAGTTTATTCTAAAGAAGTAGCATACACAAGTATTAAGTACAAGGTTATGCAGCATAGGTCTTATAGTTATTATTCTATATTTGTGCAGGTTATGGTGTTCATGTCTGAGAATATGGCTTGTATGCCATGGGCTTGACAAGCCATGTGCTATAGTGAATACACTATAGGTTGTTGGCCCCCAAGGCCTTACGTTTGATCTTATGGTTAAATTTTTTTGGAACTCCATTTCTTTGGGGAGATACTATTGAAAGTTTTCCCACCTCATGCTAATATATATATACTTATCTTTAGGGGAGAGCTTTATGGCATAATAACATGCCTTCTCTACAAACGTCCATAAGGTGTAAGCATGCTTGTAAGCATGTACTTGATGGACTTTTGGCCATAAACATGTCATAGAAAAGGAAACTTCACAAGTAATTGGATCCCTATATATAATCTTTATGGATTTAGGCCATGGAATTTCTAAGTAGAGGAGATATGCCTTGACTATAAGGAATGTGCAAAAGCAATCCTATATGCTTTATGGATTTGCATAGAGGATAATAGGAAATGCATTATGAACATCTACAATGTAGTGAAGGTTTTCTTACCTTCAAAAGAGTCTCATAGTATGGATAGGAGACTATGGGGTATCATAAGGAATACCCAAGATTGAATCATGGAGATGTGTTTCATGAGAGAGCATCGAGGGCTAATAAGATTCAAATGATAGTTAGGGATATGGGATTTATTTGTGCCTACCTAAGTTAGTTGAGGGCATGGGTTTCATTCAAATCCACCTACAGACACACATACACACACATACACATACACATACATACACACACACACACACACACACACACACATATATATATATATATATATATATATATATATATATAGGAAATATAAATTTAATTTAGTGTCGATGACACCATGAACTGGAAGAAGGGTCCACTCCTATGGGATAGTGGAAACCACTTCCCTTTGAGCACTCTTCTTCTATGGCCATGAAGAAAAGGACTCATCATTCATGGGGACATCTCAAATGAGATTAGAGAATAGCTCTTGTGAGTCATTTCCTTAGCATTTGGAGTGATCATTCATAGTTTATTGAAGATTTATTTTCTAATAGAGTCTTAGCTAGGTGCTCTTATCTTCATAAACATCACATAGTCACTTTATAGTTTTCAGAAGGTATGATTCCATTAGTGTGGATGGATCATATAGATCCATGCATAGAGGATGGCTGGAAAATATAAGATAGTTTCTTTTGTATGGATGGACATCTATTTAATATGGTACCATGTCAAATCATTGTTTATGATTTTTAGTACAGGGATTCCACCCTTAGAAGGAATTTATTCTCTTCACTCTTCACGCATGTACCTTCGTTATTTATTGGAGATTGCTCTGCCACCTTCATAGGAATGTATTTAAATGAGGGATTATGTATTAGTTAATGGATGAAAGGAGCAAAAAAATAATCATTTTTTTAAGAAAGGCGAAAGTGGGATGTAGCTCAAAGATGAGGGACACATCTCACTTATCTCACTTTAGCTCCTTATCTTTGAAAGAGAAAAAGTTCATTCATAGAAGAACAATAGAGTATGTTGTCCTTTAGAAAGAAGAGGTGTTTTGGAAAACATCTCCTAGTCTATATTTTAAAAGGAGATCATTTATTGTACATTTTTGTATAATTTTCTTTCATATGGGAGTTTGGTTCTCCACTGTTTAAAAAAACATGGAGAAGTTATGTGCATGTTCTCAATTTTGGATCAATAGAGCATTTGGATTCAACATAATCTCTTCCAAAGGGAAAAGGAAAGTGGCATAGACTCCACTACTAGATATCTTTTCCTTAGATGAGTCGAGATAGAGAGAGAGAGAGAGAGGAGAGTTTCACTTTCTCAATTTTAGATTGTCTAGATAGGAGTGGCACTCTTCTATCAAAACCCAATAGGGAGATTAGTTAATCATGCTGGCTAGATTGAGTCTCATATGGAGACTCTGATAGAAAAAAGTTATTTATTTGCAGTAATGGTCCTCAACTAGACGAGACGATGTAGTTTATGACATTCGTGAGACTCAGAATAGATTAATGGATATTTTCTTTAGCATTTCTAGGAGATAGGGTTAAATATGACCTCTTGGATTACCAAAATCATAATTGGTGCTTTGTCATAAGGATGATGAATGAGCATCAGTTAGGGGAATGGGTACTTAGGGATTATCCATATCTCAAAAGCAATGATTTTTCCATTCATATAGCACAACTAGAGGCAAAACAAAATGATAGAGTTTGTGTAGTGCCTATGTATTCTCTTCCAAGAAAACTTGGTCTGAAGGTTATAGATGAAAAACTAAAGACTTCTTGGGTAGTGGAATGTAAACAATAATTTTACTACCAAGGAATTCTTATATGTGTGCTAGATGATGGATCACCATAGGACACACGATATTTTAGGTAAAAATTATCATTTGTGACCACTCAAGGATAGGAATACCTTGAGAGAAATGAAGGTAATTCTATTACTTTAGGTCAAGATGGTTTTGGAGTTACTTTTTATGGGACTTTGTTTCGTAGTTCAAAAGATTCTATGGTTTATTATCTTTGCTTTGGTATGGTAGATCCTATAATCATGGCAGCTTACATTTATTTTTCGTATTTTTACTCCATAGCGGATATACCATATGCAATTAGGTCATTTTGATGATGTTATAGGTTTGGTTCATACCTATGAGGTCTCTTCCAAATGTTTTTGGGTGTTTTCGCCTAGGATACCACGGATAATGGTTGAACTCGTTCCCTCACTATTGGTCAATAATTTGGGTCCAGCTTTCAAGGACAAGGCCGGTGGTTTCTTTCATGTTATTTTTTGTCTTGATCCTCCCATCGTCGCCCTTGCTAGGGAGATCATTCTTACTAATCAAAAAGAGTCTATGAAGTTTTGCTTCATTGGATAGTTTTCAACTTCAAAATCGCATCTTGAATCCCTCTCAAAATGGGCTTGAAAATAGTGGCTTCCTCGTGGTTTGAGGGTTTCTAGATGTCAATTCCCACTAACGAATTGCATACTAATAGTTTTTGAGGATGGGGAAGTTGCCTTCTAAGCTTTCTAGCTTGGCTATAAGCAAGTGTGGCACACTACTTTATGCTTGTTCAAGTTGTTCCGAGAATTTTTGTTAAATAATTCCAAACCGAGAGAATTCAAAGAAAGAAATCGCTAAATGGTTCTAAAGATTGGTAAGCGGGGAAAGAAGGTAAACCGACAAAAGAGATGTCCTCTAAAGAAGAGCAAAGACAAGGAAGAGGTTCCTTACATGATAGATAACAACATGGTGGAATGCACTTTCACAAAAGAGAATATTGAGCTAATTACAAACCACTTCATTCAACTCCTAGGGTTGTCATCACCACTCACTTCTCAAAGGCGGAATTGCATGGATGTCATCTATGGAATGAGATAAAAACGAGTTCCTCAAAACACCATCCATCTTCTCCAATTCCCTATCATCGCTAGAAAGATTTTACAACTTACTAATGTTCTACCAACTGGTGAATCATTAGGTCTTCACAATTTGGCTAACTATTTCTTCAAGACTTGTAGGATTCTTTCAATGAAACCATTACGTTTGGTGAAGAAGGAGTCCATTCGATTCCATGATCTAACTCACTTTCTCAATGAAGGATTGATTCATCTAACTCTTGAAAAAGATAGAGAAAACTCAATTTATAGCTAGAGATCCATCATTATGTTGCAAACTAGCTAGAAGATCTTGGAAAAAACTATTATGAAAATGCATTACTTTCCATCTACGTTCATGGGTCAATGAGGATCAAAAGGGATTCATAAAGGGTTGATCCATCTTGGAGTCCATTATTGATGTGTGGGAGGCCTAGAATTTGCTAAGGAATATTCGTTGAATGTCCTCTTCATCAATATCAATTTTGATAAAGCTTACAATTGGTTAAAGTGAGACTTCATTCTGCAATCCATCAAACATATAAGTCGTGGCTTTAAATTCATCAACATGATCCCTACGCTTATGGGGAACACCATCGAATTAATATCAATGATCGACTCGATTAGATAGGGGGTCCTCTAGCTCCACTCCTTTTTAATGTCAATGCCATTGATGGCATAATCTCCTTCGTTAACCATTAGGCCCATCTTGGACAAATCCATGGTCTTTCGCTCTATCATAGATAGAGATTGAAAGAATCGGCAAAGATGGAAAGAATTTGCAGAAACTTCGCATGGATCGATGATCCTAATAGGACAGGCATGCCAAAGATAAAATGGATCATCCACCAAAACAATATGGGTGATTTATGAGTTCTTGATATTGAAGCTATGGACATTATGTAAGCAAACTAATGGATTATTAAAGTTTGGGCAATACTAATGCTATTTAGGCCTGATTGATTTTAAGAAATGAAATCTCTCTTAAACTTGCGGTTCTTTGCAGTTTGAAGGGTCATCATTTGCTCACATTGTTGTTCTATACCTTTTTGGGTGACTATTAGAGGGTCATACTTAGTTCGCTCCATGAGGAGTTGGAACAAACTAAAACTATACTACATGATCAATGGAGACTAGAAATGGGCAAGTAACATTAGAAATAACCATTCTACCTAGCTTTGGATTGAGGAAATAAAAAATGGACAACTAATATTAGACAAAACAATTCTATCTAGTTTTGGATTGATTAAATCAAAGAACCGGATTCAAACAACTTGTAAAGAGTGAAGGGATTATGAAACAAGGTTTCTGTATGTGGAATCACTTCTAAAAACATTTAATTAGATCTAAGGAAATCGGTCAAACTAGGAGATATAGTTATGAATATTGGTGCCTATTAAGGCACAAATGAATGGAAGGGTTGAGATGGAGAGATGGCAACAACTTGGCTAAGATGGGGGTAGGTATTAAGATGAACCAAGATCTACACATCGTGCCTCAAAGGAGGTGGTGTCTCAATTGGACTCATGTCATATGGGATTTTAAACTCATAGACCTTTTTCCCTCCTCTCATAGAAAATAGAAAAGTGTCCTTATATGACAAATTCACCACCGAGAGATTCGGATTAATGTCAAAGCTAGAAATACTTGTGGAGCCCGTACGATAATGCAAGGACACGACAGGCTTCCGTGCACAATGTTTTGGGAGGCAAGAGGAATATTATTAATCAAGTTCAATCGCTAAACGCTGTAGTTATATTAGATGCGGAAGAGCGGCTAAACTGTGCAGCTCGATTAGATTCGTAGAAGGAGGGAAGCAGAGCTGGTATATGCTTGCATTTGGGTATTGAGATGAGAGAATGGAGCTGTTGAAGCAAACGACAGTATTTGTGGATGAGCGCGGAACAATTGAAGCCCAAAAGTGTGGCCGCTGCCAGAGAATGAATCTCCCCGATGATGCCCATTTACGGGAACTGCGAGCTGCGAACCGTCAATATCGGGTGTGCATTTGACAACTGGTTGGCAAGCTCAACGATTGTAATGATGAAGAACTGGTTTACAAGCATTTTTCAAATCTGCTGTTTGTTTAGGAAACTTTCTCCTTCGTACACAAGAATTATTCAAATGCATCTACCAGCGGGATTGAAAGGAACTGTGGCGAAGATTTTTCTAATATGTCACATATGAGATCTGCGCAAACCCACATGCGTAAGAAGGCCGAATTTTATACGTGCAAGGGAATTCACGCATTCATCACATGTAAAAAGCGAGAACAGAATAGAAACATCAAAAGCAAAAGAAATTCTCATGACTTTCATCTCAGAATGGACGTAGCTCATGGAATTGAGTGGCTCCTCGTGCAAGTGAAGACCCCCCATATGAATCGTCATGCAAATGAGAAACATAAATTACGAGAATTGACGTGGTCAAAAGTCAAGAGCGAAACATCCTTTTCACTAATAGCGATGCTATTTGTGACATTGGCAAATTACCTGGGATGCTTTAGCATCTCATAAGCGACATCCTGTGTTCCACAGTGTCACATAAGTGACAATTTGGAATGTTAAAAAAAAATTGATTTCTCGTGGCACATTTGTGCCGGGATTTGGATACACACACACAGACAGAGACAGAGAGATCAACACACTCTTGATTCCAGGTATGCACACACACATACACACACATACATATGCATACACACACACATACACACATAGACACACACATATACACATAGACACACATACATACACACACATATACACACTAATTTACATACACGCATACCCAAACATATATACACACATAGACACATGCATACACACATAGACACACACACATACACACATAGACACACAAACACATACACATACACACACATATGTTGGAGTTAGACATCTGCGGAAGCACGCGAACAGCACAAAGAAGTAGAAGAAGCTTGGAGCAGAAACACACAATACTGAATGTATTACTAGAGAATGTACAAAGATAAGTGGCCCATTAGGGAAATAGGTGTATATACAAGCCGGGGAAAAAAAAACTCCTAAAGAGGGAAAAAAGTGCCCCGGTGGTCCTAGTATGTTCACACACATCACTACCTAAATATATCAACAAATCCCCCCTGGGAGTGATGCGGTGAACAAGGAGCTGGTACTCATGTATAAGGAAGTGCCAAGCTATGTGGAAATCACTCCACAAAAGGAAGTAAGCCCAAAGCTTTGTGGAAAGCTTCAAACTTGTCCCTAGGCAGAGCCTTCGTGAAAAGGTCTGCAATGTTCTCCTGCGTGGGCACATATGCCAAGCTGATCTCCCCAACATAGAACCTCTCCCTGACATAGTGATAATGCACCGCAATGTGCTTACTGCGAGCATGGAACATAGGGTTCCTCACAACTGCCAATGTGCTCTGAGTGTTAGTGAAGATGGTGGTGGCAGAAGTTTGACCAACACCCAAATCAGCCATAAGGCGTCTGAGCCACACATACTCAACAGTCGCTATGAAAGCTGCCCTATACTCAGCCTCACAACTGGAAGTGGCCATAGTAGGCTGCTTCTTGCTCAACCAAGATACACATGAGCTACCAAGCATGCAGCAAAAACCACTGGTGGACACACGAGTGTCATAGAAACCAGCCCAATCTGAGTCAGAAAAGCATGCAAATCTGGCGGTAATGATCCCCCCTTGGGATAAAACAACCCAAGTAGCCGAGTACCACTCAAGTAGCGAAAGATGCGCTTAGCCTTCCAATGTGTGACTCCTGGGCAATGCATAAACCTGCTCATCTGTGAGACAGCAAACTAAATATCTGGCCGAGTAATGCATAAGTAAATCAAGCATCCAACAACCTGCTGATAGAGAACAGCATCAAATGCATCTCCAGCATCATGAAGACTCAATCGTAAACCTGTCTCCATAGGAGTGGCAATAGGCTTACAGTCTTCAAGGCCAAAACGCTGCAATAATGTGTCAATATATTTCATTTGACACAAAGCCATTCCACCATCAACTTGCATAAACTGAATCCCCAAATATTGATGCAAATGCCCCAAATCAGACATCTCAAATGAGGCATGCAAATCAGCCTTGAAATCAGCAATATGGTTCTCAATAGGACTAGTGAGCAGCATGTCATCAACATAGACAACAATGATCAGAAGCACATCATTAGCACGCTTAACATATAAGGTGCTTTCAGTTGGACTGCTCTCAAAATCATGTGCAACCAAATAGCCATGTATCTTCTCATACCAAGCACGTGGTGCTTGCTTTAAACCATATAATGCCTTCTTTAACCTGCACATCTGGTTTTCATGCCCTTTGTGCACAAAGCCACCAGGCTGAAAAACATACACTTCTTCATGCAAGTAACCATTCAGAAATGATGTTTTAATGTCCAAGTGATGTACATTCCAACCATGATGGGCTGCAAAATGCACAAATGCTCCGAACAGTAGTCATACGGTATGTAGGTGCAAAGGTCTCATCAAAATCAATGCCTTTTTCCTATGCATAACCCTTTGCAACAAGCCTAGCCTTATACCTGTCAACTCTACCATCAGGTTTACACTTTAGCTTGTATTCCCACTTAGTGCCAATGGCCTTCTTGCTAGGAGGCAAGTCACATAAAGACCATGTACCATTCTTCATTATAGCATCATATTCAGATTGCATGGCAGCCATCCAATTTTTTGAATTTTGTGCTTTATCAAAAGAAACAGGCTCATTCTCATCACAGAGACTAGACACAGCCATAGCATAGCAATCTGATGCAAAGGAGGCACTATGAGAGCCTGAACGAGTACGATATGACAAAGGTGCATCTAATTTGCTATCATGCAAAGTCTGCACCAGCCATTTTGGTATAGTTTTTGCCTGCTCAATATCAGCTCTCTCATCAAGAAGTGCATCATGTAAATCTGCATCAGAAATAGAATGATCTGCATCATCATATGAAACCTGCAAAGGCTGAGAAGTTGCCTCATTAGGACCAGCACTAGACTGTCCACCTATAAAAAGAGGCATCAAAGTATCATACATGTCTTTGGAGCTAACAAATGTCTTCTTAGTACATGAAAGCAATGGCTGAATCGCATCTTCCACAAAGACAACATCATGGCTAACCAGAATGCGTTTAGTCTGTGGATGATACAGAGGATAGCCTTTACTTTTAGAACAGTACCCAACAAAACTACATTTTACTGCCTTATCGTCCAATTTTCTGCGATGTTGTTCATGCACTAATGCATATGCCAAACAACCAAAAACACGCAAATGAGCAACTGATGGCTTGCGGTCATGCCAAGCCTGATATGGAGTGATAGACTGCAGCGCTTTAGTGGGACACCTGTTCAGTACATATGTTGCATACATGACAGCCTCAAGCCAGAAACTATGTGGTAAAGCCTGACTCTTGACCATGCACCTCGCCATCTCCATGAGTGACCTGTTCTTTCGTTCAGCAACTCCATTCTGTTGAGGTATATACGGCACTGTACACTGGTGTTTTATCCCACGTTCAGCCAGAAATGCATTAAAATCAGAAGACATATACTCCCCCCCTCGATCAGAACGGAGGGTGCCCATTTTTACATGTTGACAGATTTTCAGCCAAAACTAGAAAATGTTTGAAGAAGACATATATTCCCCCCCTCGATCAGAACGGAGGGTGCCCATTTTACATGTTGACAGATTTTCAGCCAAAACCAGAAACTGTTTGAAGCACATGAACACTTCGTACTTTGCTTTGAGTGGATATACCCATGCATGCTTGGAAAAATCATCAATGAAAGTCACGAAGTAAAGGTAATTCCCAAAAGAGGGTGTCTGCATAGGACCACAGACATCACTATGTACAAGCTGCAATTTTTGCGTAGCCAGAACTGAACCATCTTTTGGAAAGGAGGAACGCTACATTTTGCCCAAAATACAGCCTTCACATACATGTTTTCCAGGTGCCTCAAGCTTGGGCAAAGAAGACACCATATCAGATTTCTGCAGGCATAGCAAACTAGCAAAATTCAGATGACCAAAGCGTGCATGCCAAAGCTTTGCATCTGACATAGCCTGAGAATCATGAACTGCACATGCCGAATCATTCATAGATCTTTCATAGTCTATGAGCTTATACAGCCCACGACATAAAATGCGAGAAGCAATAATCACATCACCATTTGATAGATCATGAACTGTACACTTGTTATCAACAAATTTCACAACCAAGCCAATCTTGGCTAATGCAGAAACCGATAACAGATTCTTCTTGATCCCTGGCACAAATAAAGCATCTGACAAGGTGAAAGAACTACCATCAGTAGTTGTCAAAATGATCTTACCAACTCCCATAACAGGATAAGAGGAGTTGTTGGCGCATGTGACAGTATTCCCTGTAGGGGCAGGCTCGAGTGAAGAGAAGAAATTGCGCTGCGAGGTAATATGTTTGGTCGCCCCACTGTCAAAGTACCGAACATGTGAGTCCACTGCAGACATACACTGCTCATAAGAAGATGGGTCAAAACTGCAAACAGTAGTAAACGCCCATTCTTCTTCCTGCACAAGATTAGCAGACTCTATTTTTGGTGTAGAGGCTTCTGCAACAACCATTCCAGCCTCCTTTTTCTTTGCCTCTTTTGCAGCCCGTTTTGGGCAGTTCTTTATGATATGATCATTCCCTTTACAGTACTTGCAAAACAATTTTTGCTTTTCTGATTTCTTCTCATCTTTATCCTGGTTCTTTGAATGTGCAGCATTTGCAGATTTCTGCTTACTAGTAGAAGAGCTCCATTTTCCTTTGCCCTTCTGACTAGCCAAGAAAGCTTGATCTGCAACACGCATAATGGACCTATTCAGTCTGGACTGATCTTTCTCCAACAGAACAGAGACTAACTCCTCAAATGATAAGGCATTCGGATTGTCTTTCATCATCAACCGAAGAGTAGAAGGAAAACTCTGATATGAATCAGGAAGACCATTCAGAACGGTCTGCACAAGTGAGCTATCTGGTATAACCTCATCAACAGAAATCAATTGTTCCTTCAAATCTTTGATCTTCGTTAGGAAACTGTCCATAGAATCACCTTCATTCATGTGCTCACTCTCCTACTGTTTTCAGAGGTAAGCAACACGCGCCTCATTCCTAACTTGGTATAATGTGGTAAGTGTATCCCAAGCATCCCTAGCTATTCTGCAAGAGCGAATATGAGGAATAATGGCATGTTTGACAGACAAAGCTATCAATGCATGTGCTTGGGCATCTTTGCCATCCCAACAAATCTGCTCTGCAGTAGGTGCAACAGAAACAACAGCACGAACAGGAATCTGCGGAATATCATCTTCGACACCATCTTCATCAGCTCCAGCACCTGTATTTGAAGTACCTGTCTTTACAGGTGTAACAGGACATCTTTCAACACCCTGCACAATGTTCCACAATCCTTTTGCAACCAAAATATGTCGCATCATATAAGCCCATAATGGGTAGTTGGTACCATCCAACTTATCCTCAACAGCCAACATATGGAATACATCACTGCATTCATCCATGGCCGGTGACTAAAATACCTTGATGCAAAAAATTGATTGTATCTCAAAAAGTTGAACAGAACCGCCTAGACGAGCTCTACTAGACCTGTAGCAGACTTTGAGATGCTTAAACTGGCGAACAGAAACTGGTACATACCTTTGGCACAAAAAGACAAAATAACTTGCACAAGCGCTGCGATAATGCGTTCGGAGGCCGAAACGAGTTCAGATCGCGATTTCGGCACCACAAAGCAAAGCAGTTTTGATCTCTGAAACACTCTAAGTATGCTCACAAAATTTCGTGTGAATCTAAGACTGCAAACGGAGGAGTGTCGACGACGCCCTAGATGAAGCGACGACCTGCTCTGATCCCACTTGTTGGAGTTAGACGTCTGCGGAAGCTCGCGAACAACACAAAGAAGTAGAAGAAGCTTGGAGCACAAACACACAATACTGAATGTATTACTAGACAATGTACAAAGATAAGTGGCCCATTAGGGCAATAGGTGTATATAGAAGCCGGGGGAAAAAAACCTCCTAAAGAGGGAAAAAAGTGCCCCGGTGATACACACACATACAAACACATACACACATACACTTATACACACACACATAAAGAGACATACACACACATATACACATACAATTATACATTGAATAAAAAAATACATCAATACCTAAACAAACACCATATCTTGGAAAATCCTGAATAGTCCAAGCCACAATACCACGAACCATAATATGTCTTTCATTGATGCTTTTCGATACATCAATGACATTATTACCTCTCCATAACTCTTGGAGATCGTAAATGAGAGGAGCAAGATATATATTCATATCTTTCACTTGTCTTTTGCCTGATATTAAAAGTGAAAGCATCAAATGTTCCTTTTTAATGCTAAGACATGGCAGAATATTGCAGTTTATGACTACCACAGGCCATGTTGCCCATTTACTAGATTTCATGGAGAATGGATTAACCCCATCTAATGCAACTCCTAACTTTAGATTCTATGGATTTTGTCTAGATTCAGGCCATGTAGAATCAATATGTTGAAAAGCAACACTATCCCGAGGAATTCTGATTATTCCATTAGTACTTTTATGATCATGTCCCCATGTCAAAAGCTTTGATAATTTAGGGCTTTGAAACATATGTCTAATATGTGGAGCCAATGGAAAATGTCTAAATATCTTTTTTGGGATTTTATCTTCTTCGTCCTTATATCGAGGGGATTGACATTTGGGACATCTCAAAGAGTCTGCATATTCAATCATTAGGACATGCATGTATACATTGGTAATCTATACCAAGATTGTTGATTATCTTCTTCATTTCATCATGTGAGGTAGGAAGAATATTATGACTTGGTAAAAACTTTTCTCATAATAACGTGTAACTTCATCAAAAAAGATATATTAAAAAAACATTTAAAAAAAAACACACACACACATATATATACACATATATATATATATATATATATATATATATATATATATTCATATTCATATAATTTTATATGTATGTATGCTTATGTGTGTGTATGTGGATGTGTATATGCATGTGCATGCATATACATATGTGTATGTGTATATGTATATATGTATGTATATGTGATTTATAGGTGTATATGTTTGTATATATACGTATGGGTATGTGTATGCATATATGTATATGTATGTGTGTATACATATGTATGTATGTACGTATGTGTATATATGTATGAATGTGTATGTATGTATATATATTTATGTATGCACAAGTAGCTGTGTATATTTGATTTCGTTTTAATTTTTTTGTATATTGTGGTGTGGAGATTTTCATATCCGTACCATTGAATCGTATGGTTGTCTCCCATTTTATAGTCAATCTATTACCTTTCTTGCTAAATTGTTAAAAAATATAAATTATTAGTTAGTTATGGAGGTATTAAGCCATTAGTAAATTGGGAGTATCAAATTTATCGTGAATATTCTGAAAGATGCATGAATAGTTTTAAAGGATGGGTGTAAAAAAGTTTCCATTCACTACAAGTTCTTGTTCTTACCTTAGCTAAAGTAAGAATAAAAACGTGCATTGAATGGACTCTTTATTTCCACCCATCCTTTAAAATTATTTCTCCATCCTTCAAAATCTTCAAGATAATTTGATCCTCCCTAGTGACGTAATTACTTCATAGCTAAATGATACTTAATAATTGTATGCAAAAGAGTTAGCAGCATAGGTATTAGGTGGACTAAAATAGGAGAAACATATGTGTCAAGAAGATTCTAAAGGTTCGGTGGATAATTCTAAAGGCTAGATGGACAAAACATCTTCATAAAGTCTTCCATCAATATATAATCCTTCATTTTCTGGACGTGAAATCCTTCTACTAGTAAGGGATGCTACATTAAACCATATTCCATAAGTACTCATGCTTTGAACATAATGTGCAAGTCGATGCCAATCTTCCCATCCATATATAGGACCATAAAATGACATAAGAGTGACTTCAGAGTTCGGAGGCACATACAAATCCTCTACAACAAAGATACCACGACCAACATTAGTAATAGTGGATGAAGCAATCATATAGCGATTACCCCAAAAGTTGAAAACCTCTCCAGCTAAAGGAAGTGGTCCTATATTCCATCCTCCATATCTTCTTATATCATATGTTTGTACTAGAGAATGATCACGAGCTGGCAATGGATAATCTCCAGCCGTTTCAGTCTCTAAACTAGGAGGTACATTATTTCTAGAAACATGTGCTTGTAATTGATGAACAACAAGTCCATGACATGTACAAGGTATATTAATGTTATGAGAAAAAAATCATCATCATCATCATCATCGAGTAAGTATTCCTATTATCAAAAGTAATTTGATTTCATATATGGTTTTTACATAAAATAATGACATTAATTCATAGAAAAATACATACCCAAACATTATCACGTTGATCAGGTGATGGTGCATGCTCAAAAGTACCATACTCTGCCTCATGTTCAATACATTTGAATCATGGTCTTTGATACGTGCCATAACAAGAGTTACACCAACATATAATATGCTAGTGATAGTAAAATTCATCATAATTCTTATCGAAGGACACATGTGAAGTCGTTGCATGGGTAGGAGTTGATGGAGTGCCCTTTGATTTATTTGAATCTGATTATCAAAAGAAACAAAAAAATATATAAGTTATGTATCCATCAAATATATTTAAAAATAAATACTTGATATACTTACAGTATATAGTCCTTGCACGATGAGGAGCCGGTGGTGGAGTTCCATCTGATTGATCATAATCTACAAATAATGGTATTTGATATTAATAATTTGATTATTTACATACATAAACATTCACAGATACATATTTACACATACACACATGTTCATATATACACATTTACAAATACCCACGTATTCACATATACACAAACACACATTATTGTGGGATAAATGCATGTCTTTTGTATGAATGAGTGTATATGCATGCATGTGTGTGTACGTATATATGTGGATATGTATATGTGTGTTTATGTTATATGTATGTATATGTGTATATGTATGCATATATATATGTGTATATGTTTGCATGTATATGTGTATGTGGTATGTGTATGTGGGTATGTGTATGTGTGTATATATGTGTATATATTCTGATTTCTTTTTTTTTTTGTTTGAGATTAAATTAACAGGAGATATTGTATGGTGGAAAATAATAAGAGGCGATCTAACATACCACTTGAGACATGCCAGTTTTTTTGTAGATAGCTACATCTTTAGGAGTCATTTCCTCAACAGGAGGTATACAAATTAATAGTTTAGATTTATAATTTTCATATATTTGAGTAATTTTTACATTTAATTCATGTATTTGTTTTTTCCTAAATAAACAGGCTGCTGCAAAGAAGAGAGTTCAGTCGGGCCATACATTGCACCTAGGCCAAATGGGCAATCATGGTTTTGTAGCTACATTTGTAAGTATATATGTTATTGTGAGTATATTTTTTATTTTAGTTAAAATGCAAGAAACTAATCTGTTTTCTTTGTTTCAATGCAGCAAAAGGATTATGGCCGATATCCTATGAAACAAAAAATTGAGTATGCTACACATTTTGGATATTGCCATTTGAGTGAGTATATGGGAGATCAGCTAAATGTCTTTGTGAGAATTATTAAAATTTTATATAATTATTTTATTTTATGGATGTTTTAATTGTTTTACTTATTTATGTTTGTTATATGTAATACAAGAGTATTATGTAGAGGCAAATATGGATGAGGTGGAGAGACAAACATAGGAGGGACGATCTCGATCATCATAGGGTGATCATGATGATGAGGATGAGGATGATCAGGATGATCATGATGCTGATGATGATGATGATCATGATGATGATTAGGATTTTTTATTATGACACTGGATTATATGTATTACATTGATATATATATATATATATATATATATATATATATATATATATATATATATATATATATATATATATATATATATATATATATATATAGTTTATTTCAGTTATGGTTTGAATTGTGTGTATGGTATTAAGTAATGAAAAGTTTTGTTGTATTGATTGTTATTATTGTTTATATTAAGCATGTGTCTTAGTACTTTAATTATATAATTCATTCATATGTGTGTATGTATGTGCATGTATATATATGTGTGTAATATGTGTGTGTATTTAAATTTATGTACATATGTATATGTGTATATGCATGTATGTGCAAGTGCATGTGTAAGTGTATATGTGTATGTATGTGTATGTGTATGTATATGTTTGTATGTGCATGTGCATGTGTAAGTGTATACATTTGTATATGAGTATGTGCATGTGCATGTGTATATGTGTTTATATGTATGTGCATGTATATGTGTAAGTGTATGTGTATGTGTGTATGTGCATGTACATGTGTATATGTATGTATGTGCATGTGTGTGTGCGTGTATATGTGTGTATGTATGTGCATATATATGTGTATATATGTGTATGTGTGTATATATATACATATGTGCATATGTATGTGTATGTGTATAAACATATACAACTGTATATATATGCATGTGTATATGTATGAGACATACATGTGCGTGTGGATGCATTTCAATTTGCAACCATGTGCATGCATGTGAATGTGCATGCATGTGGATGTGCATATACATGTATTTAAGTATATGTTAATGTGTGTATGTGTATGTATATATGCAATATGTATGCATGCAAGTCTTTTTATGTGGTTGTAGAAATGTTTGTGCATATGCATGTGTATGTGTGTGTATGTGTAAGTGTATATGCACGTGTATGTGTGTGTATATATCTTGTTGTATGTGCATGTGTATCTGTGTGAACGTGCATCTTCATCATGTATAAGTGTATATGTGCATATCAATAAGTATGAGTATGCTAACTAATGAAAATAATATAATTCAAATGATATACAAGAATGGAAATTGTACTTACAATAGTTAGCCATACTTTTTGCTTGGTTAGCTTCTTGAATAACCTGCAATAAAGAGAGAGAGAGAGAGAGAGAGAGAGAGAGAGAAGAGACAGAGAGAGAGAGAGAGAAAGAGAGAGAGAATTCAAAGAGGAGAACGACATAGAAAGAGAGAAATAGGGATAGACAAAGACAATAATATAGAGATTAGGTGAAACAACAATTTTGAATATACTTGTTTCAGCTCGTAAGCACAACACAATTGCAAATGTTGGAGAGCTCTTTGATCAGATGGGTGAACATGCTGATCGAAGAGCCTCCAATGTTTTAAGTTCTTTTCTGCAATGGACCATCGTGTAAGTGATGGTAAGCATCGTAAAAATCACTAGAATCGGCATCACATAAGGATGTTAGTAATGTCCCTTATGCGACATAAAAAAGCATCGCTTAGGTGATGCTTTTTTAAATCGTCACTTCAGGGAAGCTCTATGCAAGCATCGCACATCCCTCATGCCACATGTAAAAAACAAAACATCGCTTAACTCCTCGTTTAATTGATGGTCCATGCTCGATGCTTCTTGCCATGATTTTTTGAATTTTATAGTGATGAAATTGTGTCCCCTTAATCGTTGCTATGCACCCGTATTCTTTGTAGTGTCTTCACTCTGTCTCCCTAAACTCTCTCCTCAGGTTCTCCCCTGCACCTATAAATTCCTCTCTCTCTCTCTCTCGTTATATCTCTCATTATTTGACTATCTTCTAGCCACTCTATCTCTTCTCTTTCTTGCTTCTACACAAATAGCTACACAAATGCATACATACACAAATATACATGCATTACCGCATGGAGATGCGTACACACACATATAGATGCATCCTCCAACACACATATACATATACACATAAATATAGATTCACCTACATGCATACACACATGTATGTATACACATCCATACAACTCATGTGTATGGAAGTGTGTCTTCACATTCCTATGCTCTAGATCCCTTGATTCTATCTCTCTTTCTTTGACTATCTTCTAGCCATCCTATCTCTTTTCTCTTTGAGCATTTGTTGATTCGTATTGAGTACTCTAGATACAGTGGGATCAACGAAATTGCATGCACTTCC